>PNEQ01111583.1:66259-91866 GCA_003012365.1 Medauroidea extradentata
ATATATATATATATATATATATATATATATATATATATATATATATATATATATATATATATATACACGTACACAAATTTTTCCTCTACGCACAGCCACTGATTGGATAGCAGGAGCATTTGCTTCGTGTTATCACCAATTTGTAAAGGGCCTCATTGCCACCTCTATTTAAAAATATGATTTCTTAATATAATAAAATAGTGATCTTGTAAATGGTCTAGATAACAGTATTTGTAAATCACACACTGGGGTAGAGGGCGGCTATGTCTCTGAGAGAAGGAGAAGTGTCGCCCCCGCACCAATGTCGTGGCTCTGCTGGCCATTACAGCGACCCCCTCCCCCCTCAATTTAGACGATGTCCTCTTCCTTCCCCTGAAGGCTGGCGCCAGGGAACACAGGACCGCCACTACCAACAAACAGCCAATGAGGGCTGTGCCCAAAATATTATTAAGTTTTAATAAAATGTGCAATTAGAGATAAGAAAGGGTAATTACATATGTAATATTAAATGTGATCAAGGTGTATGATGTAAGTTTAATTTGTTAACTAAGAAAAGAAATCAAATATTAAAAATAAACGGTGACGCGGTCTGCAGCCGAGAGGTCGTTAACCGTGAGGCGTGGCCTAGCGATTGGAAGCTGCTGGGCTGATTGGTCGACGACGTATTAGCGCGGTAGAGCAGCGAGTTGCAGGAATTTTGGAAGTTTTTGAGACACTCTGCCGCGAGCCCCAGAAGAGGGCAGAGGTGCTGTCGCGGGCCGGTGTCACCTACGAGTGGTTTCAATCGTGTCAGAATGTTTGTTAATAAAACCTAACAAGAGATTTTGAGCTGTTATCACGCAGGCCACGCCTCGTATGTACGAATCGCGTCTACAGGCAGCGTACAAAAATGTATCCGCCCGAGTCTTGAGCAAATTACTTTCCACTCCATGAATCCGCACATGGCGGCCCAGCCGAGGGGCTCTAATAACCCACTATCCCGAACACTTATGCGCTCGGCGGTAAAAATCGCGAGAGACTTTTATATTTAGAAGCGACATAATTCGCGGCACAATATAACATCGCGGCGCGACGGGTCGTAGCAGCAGAAAGGTGCCGAAGAAGCAGAGGTCCGGAACAGCTCGTTCCAGAGAAGGCAAGGCAGGGTCCTTAACATGTTACTGGCCCAGAATATAGCGACGTCGGCCATGCATCATCCTGTTGGAGTTCCGAGGCGTCCTGTGTGCAGTCTTGACAGCAGCGCGCGGATACGCGCGGTCTCGTCCCGAAGCTGAGGTGAGATACGGCCAGAAGACGAGACGACTTCTGTTATTTTGTAGCCGGATCAGAGAATGTCGGCGGAGACATCAGCGTCGTGGCAGAGCTTCGTTGTACTGAGTAGTGTAGTGTTGTGTTGTAGATATTTGTTGTAGTTAGCCTGCATGAGTAGGTATGCATTTGTAGGGCATGCTCACGAGGGCCAGGTTCCGAGACCAGACCAACCTTGGCTCGCCAAGCAATATGGCAAACCCGGAGCAACTGGGCACAGGTAATGAATTGTCGGGAAGTGTAATAATTAACGAGGCTCAGGCTAGGTTTTCTCACCATGGGGTAGCCATGTTAAACTAATAGAGAGATTACAAATGTTTTTCCAACCACGAGTAGTGGTAATCTGGTGGTTGACATCAAAAAAAGGTTGCAAATTTCTTATGAAAGTAACCATATACGCTGCGTCTGGAGGAAGCACCGCCTCATGATGCTAGAACAGGTCAGGAGATATTGGATAGGTGACTTCTGATAGAGGCCCGGCTCAGGTCGCGGGCGATTTCACGGAATAAAAAAAAATAATTCTCAGCGAGATCGCGGGGTGGCGCATAGAGATGTAACACCGAATATTGGGAATAGAAAAGACGGCAGTACCAAATACTATAGAGACTAATACCGGACAGCTGTACACCAATAACCCAGGCGAGCGTGCGAACAGCAGCACAAACGAACCTAGCGGCCTGACGTGGCAACTGCCCGGGAATTTTGAATCTCCGTGTTACGTATATGAGCGCTACAGGGTTAAAAACACACAACTTCTCGCAAGAACTTAGATGTAAATACATACCAGTTTATTTTGTATTTAATTACAAACATATTAGAAGGTAAATCATTTTGTTTAATAGGTTAAAATCGCGGTATTTTAATAATATTGCCTCCTGTAGGTCTGTCAAAAATGACACCATATTCGGGAAATATTTGAATTCTCAAGGTTTGGAACACAATAGGAATTGTTCATAACTTGTTATTTTTTATTTGTGCACATGTGCGTGTGTTGATGAAATGAATCGTAAATGGATGTGTAGTATAATTAATCCCATAAATTGCAAAAATTCCTGTCATATAAGCATGCTATTTCCTGCAAGACACACCTGTGCAGCATTAATAAAACAAGTAGGCCTACAAATTCCGTATTATTCTGCTAGTTAGGTTTTGAACGGAAAATATCTGACTGTTAATTAGATTGTATTTTTAAAAATAATATTTTACTATCTACAATTGTGACTTTTCAGTTAGCAAGTGAACGTTACGATTTATTTAAATATGATTTTTTTACACTTAGTGCATTTCTAACACAACAAATATAAAATTATTTGCAGTGCTCCAACACAATTCAAACCAAACTTTAAATTATGAGCTGTTGTCAAACGGTGACAAGATGCTAATTGCCAAATAGCAACATATACATAGGTACTTTCATAAATTATGAACAACCATTACTTGCTTGGTTGCGATTTGATTGGTGGATGTCATAGAAGGAACATGTTTCACGTAATTTTTTTTCTCGGTTGTAAAACCTGCTTCTGCTTCACTACGATGAGGAGACTGGAAAAACCATGGGGTATATATAGGGTAAGCCCACTTATCCTGCTCAGCCAATGGGAGACGAGCTGTCTCCTGATTGGTCGCGTAGCATAGATTGACTCTGATTGGTTGTTCCAGTCTCCTCATCAGTCGCACTCGTGTTCCTGAACCGTGTGTGTCTACCTGACGACGGGAACAGATTCCAGTTCCCGAAACGTCGTAACACTGTCTGTCTGGAAAACTACTGTGTTTTGTTTCGTCTCTTCATTGCGTCGTTTGTCTTGTCTGTATATGTCTGATATCTGTTGCGTTTTGTCTCGTCTACTTGTTGTGTTCTTTTGTTATTTTTCTGTTCGTGTCTGATATCTACTGTGTTTGTTATTTCGTCTCATCGTTGTGTCGCATGATATTTGGTTTTTATTATATTTTGTCATTAATTTCACTTATTATCTGTATGTTTTATTTGACCCGATTCCATCTTGGAATTTCATGTTGTGTATTTATCTTGCTGACTAAGCATACTCTGCTTATTTTATGGTTTCTTTTATTTGTTTAGTTTTTCTTTGACTGTCGTTCAATTTTGCAATGGAGTACGTCCAAGAAACTGAATCTAGTCATGAACTCCCATTGCACAGTTCTTCCAAAGATCATATTGTGTACTACAATTTTAAATGCCAATTTAAATTTTTCTTATTTCGCATAGGAATTACAATTTTTTTCTTTTACTATTGATTCGGTGTTATGACAGAAGAAACAGAACGTATAAAAACATTTGCAACTCATTTTTGTCTGTTATAAATTTGTAACACTTCTGGTTTGTCCTATTAATATGTTTTAATGGATTGTTTCGGACACATTAACTTTGCCCGGTAAAACATAATTTAAATTTTGTGGGTGAAGCCACGTAGTGTAGTAAACCTATCGAAAATTATTTAATATCGCAAGTCAGAAAATTATTTTGAATGTAGCCTATTTTCGCACACACATGTAGTGAAATAAAAGCGACGGAGAAGTATAGTGATGAGATACCCGCTGAAAGTGTTACAGATAAACGACGTAAGAACACAAAACAGAATTAGCAGCTCGGATTGACAAGCAATTGCGCTTTTAAAATCCTTGTCAGTGTCGCGCCTATAAAACCTCTGTATTCATGCCTCGTAAAATGCAAGACAGCTCTGACCAGGCGGAGCTCTTAATAGAGAACTGAGAACGAATTGTGTTTGACGTTCGTATTTTGAAACATAATTTTAACGAAAACACTCCATTATGAAATTTAATTGGCATTACATAAACATTAATCCCATCTGAATATAAATTTCACTGTACTGGATATTAATGTTTCGAGTTGGTCTGTTCCTTAAGTTATAATAATTGTTTTAAATTAAGCCTGATAATTTACAGATATTAGTTCAAACTCCGTCAGAATTGCACAATGGATTTTATTTATTGAGTTTCGTATGTATGGACACTAGAATATGAATATAATTATGTTACATGTTTATGGTATAAAGCATTCTGATCGTAGACTATTTTATTATTGCATAATGAAATACCTCATTAATTATTAACTGTAAAATTTAAATTTTAAGTCAAAAGTTATAATGAGTGAATTCGCAACAAAAAAGGGAAAGGTTATTCTTTCTAGCGCCATTATAACGTTCAAAACACTACACCACTGCAACTATGCTCTACCCAAGAAATAATGGAAAAGTTGTGATATGAATCGGGACCGAAAATGCTATTAAGACATACTGAATGCAAACTTAAAAACAAAATGTCATCAATATATTGTGGACAGTTTTAACCACTTGCACATCAAAAGAAACTCTTCTCGGATGTCAGTAATTTAGTTTTCACACTTGTATTTACTGTTAAAAAGTCATTATGCTGGCTGTACCTACCATCAGATTCGAGCATTGACTTTCAAAATACCTTCACCGTACGACAGCTGTCTTATTGTAGCACGTGGTCTTCGAGTCAAATACGACTCACTACACTGGCATTACAGTTTATTAACCGCAGTAGGAATGCGCACACGAAACATAGCTAAATGTCACTAAACCGTTATTGTTACGAAGTTTACCACTGTGATTCATATAAAATATTAATTCTTATTTGAATATAAAGAAATTGCTGATTTATACATCATCTTCCTACAGTCTACAATATATTACATAAAATACATTCTAATAAATTTGTATATTTGGCTGTTGTAAAATATTTCTATAACAAATAAACACTGACTACAGTTAGCAAATAAAAACGTCACTGATTGCAGAATTTGTGTTGCGTCCTGTTACTTGTGACGACCCAAAGATACTTGTCTGTAGCAGAGAACCAGATAAAAGTCATAATGGTAATAATTATATTAATTAATTGAACTAATAGATATTTATGTTAGGCGTGTCGTACGAATCAGCGTCACCTGAATAAAACTTTAGTGTAGATATGAATGAATTAAGACTAACACTGTTTTAATAAACTATTTTGTGGATACTGAAGCCTACGTATAGAACTATTAAATGGAGGCAGTGACAAGTGATGTACTGTCATCCACTTTGGGACTTGCTGGCCTGGGTGCCTATAGTCTTCGCACTTAAAAATGAGCACTCCCCAAACACTTACATCCATAACTGTATTTTAATGGAGCCAATGGTTTTAAGTTTTTGAGGGTGGTGAAACTTTTACAATGGTTTTTAATTTCAAGGTAGTTTTCACGTTGAAAACAGTAAAGATGACCGCAGAATATCATGAAGAAAAATTAAAGTAGGGTTAATTTTATCGTGAAGAGTTTATACCTAACTTTTTCACAACTTTTAAATAGAGGGAAGTGGATAGTTTACTGTGTTTGAAATTATGGCTAGGAAATTAGTGGTAATAGAATCATTTGCAGCACTAGTCAATGAAATAATTATATAAATGCTGGGACTTAATATATACTGGTTATCCACTGGTTGGAGGTACTATTTGATTTAGGAAAATGTTGCAGAATAACTTCTTTATAAATTACTGGACGAGCACTGGAGTTTTTAACATCGTCTGAGTAGGACTGAAAGTTATCGCAGAAAAAAACTGTGGTTTAGTAGTTTCGCAGGCAATTAAAATTAATTTGAGAGAATTTTTTAACATGAATTCGGAAGGAAACATAGTACATTAATTTCAGTTCTTAACATTTGGATTACGCTATTTTCCTTGCATATCACTCACTTGTACATGTAACTTAAATTTAACATAACGGCCAGTATGATATTTATGTTGTTACGTTGCCCAACTCTCTTTTCTCCATCCACCATCTTGGCTCAGCGGGGCGGCTACCGGCCCCTCATGCTCGGCCCCGCATTTATCTTCGCTGACAATCCTGGTATAGGGTGAAGGGAAACGATTAGTTTCACCCTCATCCGCTCGTAAGTAAAATACAAATTTTACATACTTATAGTCAAACTACTTCTTAATCAATTGAATGCACAAGTTGATATCGTACAGAGCCCAACACAACTTGAACTGACTCTGTAGCACTATTCCTTCCAAAACTAATTACAATCAAATCAAATAAATTTTCACTCTGTAATACTACCAACTATATCTCATAAAATTAATAACATTGATCCTCGCCACTCTTCTTTACAAACATTTGCCTAATTCACTACATTAAATAATCTATGTACTGTGGCCCAGAGGCACATTACACCTCTAACCTCTGTTTTCACCTCGCGGATCTTGAGGCGAGAGGTGAAAATATCGCCGGCAAGTTTTTCAAGTGTTTTCTTCGTCTGTCTCTATTTCATTCCCGTTTCAATTCACAATTTTTTGTATTTTTTTCACACCACTGGATTAATTTCCAATTTTATCTTGCACTCGGTCGGCACTTTCTACTGCTGACCCTTTTCATAGGTAAGCGCGCCCTTAGGTACCGCCGCGCGACCAGATTGTGTGAGACGAGGTATGTAGGAGCATAAAATAAGGGCAGCTGATAACCCCTCTGGGCCTGGTTTTCAAACCGCGGCATGCTGTACAGTCTCCGTCGGCCAAGGTCATAAACTCCTTCTACCGCAACTAATAAAAAAAACACCCGACCACAAAGCTATCTAACTCAACTATTTACCAATTTACAACCCTCGAGAGACTAGTTCCCTTCAGACTACCCAGCGTCGCAAAATCTTACTGCTCCACCTGCGGTTCCGTGCAAAATCTCCTCAATTGGCACGAGCGGCACTTCTGCTGCGAAAATACGCAGAACTGCCCATTTGATTACATGTGGGCACGCCGGTCACCCCCCGTCATCACTTCATATTCCCGTCCATCCTCACAGAAACCCAACGTCTTTTCCTTACAGTTTATGCGGGTTTAGATTCGCTGCAACGTGTCCATTCCCACCAGTATATCCGGCTTTATGTCTCGTGCCACAAGGAAATTAAGTGAAATTTCCGCCTCACCTTATGCCGACATCGATGATCACTTGCTAGCTCACGGCCTAAATGCAGTTTCCATTGTAATCTACCAGGACGACGCCGGAAATGGGTAGCACCACCGCCTCTCGGTCGCCCTCTCTAGCTAGTAGCTGTTTAAGGACTGATTCAGACATCAGCGATACCTCGCTGCCGGTGTCGACAACGTCCTTAATTTCGCACCCACCAATAGCCACACACACTACAAGTGACTTTTCTGCCCGGTCCCCGTTGATCGAGTTCGGAAAATCCCATAAAGCATAGATTTCCGCCTCAACCAGGGGCATATCTACCTCACACCTGTACGCCTGGTATTTTGTCCCCGCCTCGTCAGTTCCTAACTGCACGGCGTTCGCAGCCCGGCGGGATTCGTTTCTCGACTGAACACCCTGGTCGTGTACTTCGGCAACAGAGTGCACGCTATTCTGGGACGCCCAGTCTACGTTTTTATGGCTAACTGGGTTTGCTGCCCTAGCTTCCCCCACCCCAGTCTGATCGCCTTGTATAATAGCCAGACTGACCTCCACAGTGGCGGTTCCCCCATGACTGTCCCCTGCCACTGGACTGGTTTTTATGGCTGCCACCTCTCTGCTCACTCTTCAGCCGCCGGTCGCCTTCTCACTTCTCCCCTCTAAAATCTCTTTGTAATTTTTTTCCAGTCTCGACCTTGCCCTTTGTTATGTCTCGCCAACCTGTCGCCATCCGTCTGGCCTTGCTACCTCGTCTTGCTGGTCAGTTTTCGCCGGCCATTGCGCCTGAATTTCTAGTGTCCGACAGTCGATTTTTTCCTCTCATTCCCCGGTGTGTTCCACGAACAGACGCGTCACACGAGCCTCTAAGGCACTAATTCTCTCGTCTACCGAACTTATCTCTACTCTTATCTCGCTCCTCATCTCCTTTATCTCCCGCGATTGGTTATCCACTTTACTTGCGATTGTTTTTGCAAGACCTGCGCCTGGTTATCCAATAATTTATTCTGCATTACTGCTATCATTTTCTCTAACATTTCTCGCAAGCCTCCTGCTTGCGGGCCCTGCGTACATACTTCACTTCCGTCCCCTGGCGTAGCACTCCTCGATTGTGGCTCGGTGGTCACACTACCCAGACCTTGACTCGAGCTCGGGTCTGTAGAGATACCACTTGTACCCTCCATTCCTGAACTTTCACAGAGCCCTATGTCGTTAAGATTGGATGCACCAGTACTCTCATTCACAATCATCCTTACTCCGGTCTGCACTCGTTCCCCTGCTGTGGACGGCCTGTCGGTGTCGCGTATTTTCGCTGAGCGGGGTTAGCATTACCTAGGGGTAGCATGCAAAACACATAACACTGCTGCAGTTGATGTCCGGGTCCATGGTCTGCCTGCTGAAATTTATTTGAGTTGGGACTCACAACTTGGACAGTTCAGTTAGAACTTGTATTCGATGCTCGGCGCCGCTCCATCTGTTGTCGGGCGTCGTGAAACTGTGATGTCTTCCCTGGGACTGTTTCCGCGATGTCCGCTATCCACTGCCTGGTACCCTCGCCGCCAAAACCTCTGGGCCGTGATGATCCTTGGTCGCTCCGTGCAGTTCTTAGGTCGCCAGCCTGCACCTTCGCCACAATGCTACAGTGATGCACATTCGCGTACCGCTCCGTCCTTAGGTCGTTCTCAACACAGTCCGTCCAGCGCGAATGTCGGCACCGTCCGCTGCGTTTTTATTCTCCGTCGCAGTCTTCTACGTGCCGCTGTACACCAAATTTCCGCCGCCTTAATCGACCCGAAAATTTGTAAGTTTGTCCACGCGTCTTATCTCAGGGCGTATGCTACTTCGAGCCCCTGCGTTGGGCACGCCATGTGTGGCCGCCGCCCTTCTAGCTGCGTTGAGTTCACAAATATCTACCCAGATAACAGACAATTTCTTTGCCTCGGTCTAGCTCTGTGGGTTTACTGAACAAAAACAAACACATTCTATACGTTTGTCACGCGTCTATCACAACCGTATTTTCCCGCGCTCAGGGCAGAGACAAAGCAGCGATAAATAATAAGTTTTGTGTTCCTCGACTTAAGGTTGGAAGTCTGCAGAACAAAACTGACGAGGTACACAACTCCTCGGTATTCCGTTTTAATTGCCACGATTCCCGACAAATTAAACGTTACTGGAGCAACTCGATAGCACTCTCCATGAGGACAGACGCACGCGCTCCGCGACACTTCCTTATTCCCCGGAGACCGCCACAATTCTCTCTTTCAACGCTCGCGAAGCAAGCCAAGCCACGCTATCTCCTCCCAGACCATTCGGAAGCTTCGTTACAAACTGCCTGGCCCTGCAAACCGCACTGAAGTTACGCGATTACGGCTGTAGACGTCATTTTTATTTTCGGAAGCGAACATAGTATATTAATTTAAATTCTTGACACTTGAATTATACTATTTTCCTTGCTTATCACTAATGTTTACATTTAACTTAAATTTAACATAAAGGCCACGTATGATTTTTAAGTTGTGACGCCGCCCCCCCTTTTTTTTTTCACTGTCAACCATCTTGGCTTAGCGTGGCAGCTACCGGCCCCTCATGCTCGGCCCCACATTTATCTTCGCTGACAACCCTGGTCTAGCATGAAGAGAAACGATTAGTTTCACCCTCATCCGCTCGTAAGCAAAATACTAATTTTACATACTTACAGTCAAACTACTTCTTAATCAGTTGAATGGACAAGCTGAGATCTTACAGAGCCCAACGCAACTTGAACCGACTCTGTAGCACTATTCCTTCCAATACTAATTACAATCAAATCAAAGAAATTTTCACTCTGTAATACTACCAACTATATCTTATAAAATTAATAACATTGATCCTCGCCACTCTTCTTTACAAACATTTGCCTACTTCACTACATTAAATAATTTGTATACTGTGGCCCTGAGGCACATTAAATATACAAACAACAATTTTTCAGTTATTTACTTTAAAACGCCATAAGGATTTTGTGTACTCTCCTTAAATGGAACTGCTTAATTTATTACTCTTTACAACGTTACCTCTTTCCCGATAAAGTCAACCATGTTGGTTGCTTTAATTTTTTCTGGGCCCACTTTTGACTAACTAATATAAAAATACCATACCGACCAGCGCATTGAGCGAATACGATGCTTATACATCTAATAAAATTAAAAAAAAAAAAAAAAAACTCTGTATACAACTTTGTTTTTGACGCCGCGTGATAGCAATAGCACAATTCGATAGACGTAAGTGAACGGGTGAATTTTTAAATTAGCTCGTTCTCTAATCTGGTATTCCGGGCAGATTGAGTGGTCCGAGCTTCGTAGAAATGAAATTATGAAAAACAGTTTCTGTGACCAAAATGCTGTTTTGAAACCAACTTTAATCATACCCTATCCTTACAAGTACTCTAAATCGCTTTATATTGCCGTTCGTTCATGTCCATATCAAGTTAACAAGTTTGGATGATTGTTAACAGCTTTGGTCTTGAGAACCGGTGTGGGATGTCTTTAGGTGGATATGAAGCGTTTAGGAATGCATGAGAAGAGAAAATGTAATCAAAAACCCAGCGACTAGTGTCACTGTTAAACCAAATATTCAAATTCTAAAATATGTGCCTTACATCGATCCTGATTCTTTTTTGGGTAGAATGCCACAAATTAAATCAAGGTATTTTTTCGACAGAATGCTGTTATCAAATTTTTACAACATATATTCAACAGTGTACCAAGTTTTTGCTTTCCCAACTGGTTAGCAAATATTTTAAGCTTGAATGTGAAGCATATTAATTGTGCAAGAACCTTTGAACATTGTTTAATCTAGTTTTAAATCTAAACTTGCAACTTTAGATTCCCTATATAGTAGTGTTTGTCAATTAAACAGAGATTACGACGTTGTGTTTAGGCAGACCGATATTCGCGACGCTTTTACACGACAAATTGATGCCAGTCTAAAGTGGATGGTGTTATGCATTAACCAGCTATGAGCCAAATAACTGTCGTAAATAACAATGTGTTTAAAAGTTCTTAGCATTGAGCAGTTCTTGCGTGAAGTAACCCTATCTTACTCTTGTAAAGGAAATATTTTGAACACGCTACAGGACCAGAATACATTAAGAAAGTCTTAAAACTGTAAACTTTTTCATCTGTATTTCGCAACACAATCGATTGGCGCATAGCTGGTTTATGCATAATGTCGTCCAAATTGAAAGTGTTGTTCAACAGATACTTGAAACTGGTCATCAACAAAAGTTTATTTGAAATTAATTATATAATGTTTGAATAATCTTTTTGATAGTAATAAAACTACTTAAAATCGTTGTGATCATACAATAAAAAATTCCAATTAATTAGATAGTATCTGTTGCGATTTTCTTTGAAATACGAACGGTGGTCAAGTAGACTCTATATTATATTCCAATGTCAAAAATTTGACACTTACAAATAAATGTGATTGTCGATTTATATGTTAATTAGCAGCACGCCCGTGGCTTTGCTCGCGTGTGTTACTCAGAACAGATACCTATTTGTACACAAGATAGGAAGTTCAGTCATCAATTGTTAGAATGACAAATATGCTAGTTGAGTTAACTCTGCAGCAGAATAAGTAGCTGTAGTTGTCCACGCGAAAAACAGTCTTGAGATTATCCTTGCCACTATACTCCATTCATTTTAAGGTTGCAGCTAATTCATGCAAGTGAATGACAATAAAATTTTTGCACAGCATACATTTCTTTTGAAATATTGGAAAAAATATATGGTATCTGTATTAGGCACTCTCACAATGTGAGGAATCAAAATAAAATTTAAATGCTTTGATTTATTTCGTTAGCAATTATTATTTCTGCTGCAACCTTAGCCTGGATAGAGTATAACAGCGACTGTGCCTTATCTATGGTCGCAGAAAAGTAGACGTTGTGAGGTTATTACAGACTGTTAAATATAAGATAGTAATCGAATGAAATTCGTAGTTTACGTGGTATTAAGACTGATTTCCCTCGAGAACAACTATTGGTGATGTTGTCCTCAAAAACATATTTATTTTTCAAAGCCTTCACTTGAAGTTTGGCATTAAGGAGTTTAAGTGGCATAAAGTTTTCCTGAAATATAAACGTATTTGGTGTCTCAAACTTGAGGTCAGTTATCCAAATTGCACTAATATTACATTCCTTGCATTTTAGTGTATTAGGCATGTACATTTTCACAGACTTTAAAGGAATTCGACCCCAGAACGTCCCGAACAATAGGTCGGAGCTACAAACAACTATGTCACATAATGTCGAAATTATTGATGAAAACTACTTTTAAAAATAAAATATTCTGGTTCATAGAGGTTGTGCAACACAACGTCTCGATGTAACCGTAGAATGAATCTCCTGTACAATTTATTTCACGTTGGCCGTGCTTGCTTTTCGGATCGTCTGCCTTGAAAGTTCAGAAAAATGTTTTCTTCTTAAATGAAGTCATATTACAAAATAATAAAGTTGCATTTCTTTTTCAGGTACATACGTAAGCATAATCCTGATGCGAACACCGATAAAGTATCTCAATGGGTTATATAAGTATCATCGTCTGAAAGAAAACATTTTTTTTATCCTTTTCACCCCTTTAGGTATCGAGTTTCGGAATATCTTAATTTCACAACTTAAATATTTGTTCAAGTATCCAGTTGAAGCGAAAATCACGACGACAGCTCATTCAGTCAAAGCAAAATTGTTAATTCAGTAAAAATCACATATCACTCCTGTACAGAACTGAGACTTAAAAATTTTTAAAAATTTTAAACATTTTTACGGCATTTACGTAATCATCATCCTGAAGTAAAAATAATTGAATATTTCGATGGTTTCGATATATATCGAAGGTTTATTTTTAACACATTCCAGGTCTTTTCAGCTCCTAAGAGACTGAATTTCGAAATATCCCTGTATCGCATTTTAGACTACTTAACTCCTGTTTCTTGGACCTGGTAAGCTCGAAAATAGTCCGCTAGATTCAAGATAAATAGACGATTAATTAAAACCACCTTTAATCACTTTTCATCCCTTTTAACCTCCTTATGTGAGAAATTTCGAAAATTCGTGAAATTACTTTTCAGGTATTTAAATAAACATCAATATTAAACAAAATTCACGTAACAATATAAAAATCAATGGGGTCGATATACACGGATTGTGAATCGAAAACGGAGCTTATTATTATTTTTTTTTACTTATTCAGGGTTGAATTCGAAAAATTAATTTTAATGGTATTTGGGATAATTACAATAGCATGATTCATAAGCCAAGAACACGTCGATATATCGATTGGTTCGATAGATATAGAGGAATAATTGAAAATACATTTCACGTAATTTCACCCCCTTAGTTAAAGAATTTCGGTACGTCTTGGAGTGGTGTCAAACATTTACATACGTCACTAATTAAAGCAAAAATCACGACGATAGTCAATTGTGGTACAGTTATACAGAAGATTAAAAAAAACATTTTGTTTCTTTTTTACCCTTTTTTTTTTTTGGGTCAAATCTCAGAAAATCCTAAGACCACTCTTTGGGTATTTACATAAGCAACATTTAAATGTCAAAACCAACTCTTTTTTCCAAAAGGATTCGATAGATATTGATAGTTAATCGGCAACACATTTAAGGTCTTTTCATCCCCTTAAATGTTGAATTTCGAAAAATCTTAAAATTGCCGAATACGCATTTTTATGTGTCACATATTAAAGTATAAATCATGATGTTAGCCCATCAGGCCCGAACTCTATCAACGTCTCTTCGGAAACATATTTTACCTCTTCAACCGCTTAGAGGTTGAATTTCGAAACACCCATTCTTAATGCTCGCCTACGTCATAAGAGGATATCACACAAGAAAATTTCATGGTTATATGTCAAGTGGTTTGGGCTGCTGTTTGATGTGTCAGTCAATCAGTAAGTTTTCTCTTTTATATACAGAAATAAATTCATGCTTTTTTTATTTTTGTCACAAACAAGTTAATAAATGAAATAGAAAATACGGAACTAATCACTTATTCAATTGGCAAAAGAAAAACTAGCTTCTGTACTGTAACTGCATTGCAACGAAATATTTCTGTAAAGAAAATAAGCGCAATATGCTATCTTTAACGGTTGTTTGTTCCCGGAAAGTGACTCTCGAACTTCAATGTGACCCATTTAACAGACACGTTCTGTTAATTTACGCTCATACTTACAGTTCGCGAGTGAAAGTTTACGTGAATTAAGGACGTAATGTAGTTAATAATTATTTTATATATTATATTTACCGTAAATTTTATGCATAAGTAACAAAAACCACACGTTTGAATCTCGAATAAAGCAAATATATTTCACTATTATTGTCATATCCTTAAGTTCTTTCGTAAAATGCAATATTATAAAATATACTGCTGCAGTATAGGTGTTTGAAATATAGCCATAGTTCAGCTGTATTATGTCTTACGGAATATAATGTTTTTTTAATCTGGAATATGGTCTCGTTGTTGACGAGATGCATCGCCACAGAACTAACAATAAATGGATTTACATGTGTTTCCTAATTTATAATAGATTTTCAACTATTATCTGAAAAATTTAAACGTGGATTTGGCAAAAGTATAACCGCCATATTTCTCTGACGGGCACGGATTTGAGCAATAATTACAAAGTGTCTTGCAACAAAATTTTTTAACAACTTATTTTGTTCCCAATTAAAGTAAAAAGGTAAATATATTCGTAATTTTGCACATGGATGCAAGGAACATCAGAATTTTAATGTTTTCAATTAAAATCCTAGTTCAAGGGAATATTTTTGCTTTAATAAATGTAATTTATTAATTTTTAAGAACATTTGTTTGGTCGAGTTGTTCTAGGCACTCATAGTTAGGAACAAATGGAATTACGTGTATTTAAACTCAGATATGTAAATTCTGCTTACAAACACCACAGTAGTTACAATTATCGTTAACACTGTAAAATATATACTAGCACTTGTCGATAACTCGCGCGGTTGTAGCAAAACTCATCAGTTTCGTTACGTAACATTCGTTAGAAAGAAGTTATGATGACTAAATTGGGAAAAACAATTATGTTATGTTTGTATAAACAATTATTTTATAATTGCATGTAATAATATTAGTGTTATAGATGTTATACTCAGTAGTCAAAAACATATCTCAGCCAGTTTTCCCATAATGTAATTTCGAAGTCAACATTTACATGTTTTCCTTTCTTATCCACAGCAAAAACGAATTAACTTAACCAAATGAAAAAGAAAACATTGAAACCATATGTTATTGACTACTGTTTGACGTATATATATATAAAAACGCATATAAAAATAATTAATGTAATTTCGTATTTTTTCCCTACCATATAAAGGATGCATTCGTAATATTACCTAGGTAATGGAGGTGTTTTTTGAATCGCGAGGTACAGTAGCCAAGATTAGGCTATTTATTTTATCTCCCTCCAAACAACTGCAAGTTATTAGTAAAAGAACAGAATCTGAAGAATACTTGTGTGGACGGAAGAGTGTGTTCAGCGATTTATACAGGTGAAAATGATATTTCATAATACTAATATTACAATAGTTTCAAAGTGACTGTCGTATTCACACACCTGTCAGTACCAAAACAATCGAACTAAAGTATAGTAGCAGGGTATTTAATGATGACCTACAAATCTACGCATCCATTGATAAAGAGAAATGCTACCTAAGGAGGCAGAGGTGCTGAAGTTATAAAACCTGGTGTGGAGCAATGGAAGACTGCTTCTCACAGTTTTCAGTTTCATGGCAAAATTTTTGTCTGGATACTACCCAAGTTTACAATCAACGTTGTTTGCAGTCAACAGCGAAACATGACCGCAGTTTGATAACATATTGGGCATATTGTTATTCTGTCAGACGCATTATCCTTCAACATATTTTAGACACAAAATGCGACTACAATTGGCTATTATGAAATTTATTATCTCTCATAGTTTTCGCGGAATGGCTTGATAAAGTCATATTTTGCATGTTTCCGTTTTAACGACTACACTAAAATCAACAGATATACCAAACTCAAAAAAATTACAGTGGATAAAGACATTGCAGGCTACAACGACATGCCCATAAAATTAAAGAATAAAAATTATTTGTATTTAAAAATAATATTGAACATTCCTGGCTCTTACGTAAGCAGTAGATTTACAGCACATTCTGATATGCAGTGACTAAAACTTACGACGTTCGTTATGTGCTATTCAATTTTTTATTTGTGTGTTTTCTATTCTGTGGATGTTTGGTCGTCTATTGTTTGCTGTGTGCAGTTCTGGATACTATGATACTGGATAGTGCAATGAAAAAGTTGCAACTCTTTTGGGGTAGCACGTCGTTGTTGTCCTCTCGGGGCGGATCGATAATGATGTAGAATTGTCGGTATGGCTGTAAAGGATCACAGTCGCGCGCACGGAGACCTCGACAACTAATTAGAATATCAAATACCTAACAATCACTGTCTCTCTGCAATTACCAATCAGAGGTATCTCGACCCGACGTACTTTGTGACTCGGCGAACTCTTAATAGCGTCCCAACGCCCAAAACAACGACGATGATGGCGCCTCGGCCCACAATACTGAGCGTCTCGACGCCTAACTTCGACGCCTGACGGTGGCACTCTGCCCTACCGTCGCCACGACTCGCCGACGACTCTCATTGATTAATGATGGTT
Source organism: Medauroidea extradentata (assembly GCA_003012365.1). Lineage (NCBI taxonomy): Eukaryota > Metazoa > Arthropoda > Insecta > Phasmatodea > Phasmatidae > Medauroidea > Medauroidea extradentata. Next base: position 83,228 of record PNEQ01111583.1, read on the forward strand.
GACAATGATAACTATTAAATGTAATAAATCGGGGTGGCGACCGTATGGGCCTGTCACATACTGTGGCACGAAGCAAGCAACTTGCGTTTCTACATTTATCGAGCTACCTGTTAAACGTAGTTCCAATAATATCTTACATAAATGAATTTATAATGCGTATGATGTCCGTCATAATCTTCAATACACCAAATATTGTAAACTTAATTTTGTATCTCTTTAAAGTGGCTTAAAACAGTCTGTTAAGACTAATTTATTTTAAGTTAGGCTTAATTGGACAAAACCGAAACTAATATTCAAACTAATGTATGAATTTGATACATTTTCCGCAAAAATAAATAGTGGGCTTACAACCTTTCACCTTTTGTATTTGAATTTGCACGTTGCACAAAGATGTAGCTGAACGTAGGTTTGCTATCCAGGCAATACTACTTTAGATTTATCAGGTCTCTTATAAAATACACATCAAAGAATGTGTGACCTTGAAAGTCCTGGCAGTGACGTTATACATGTAGCAACGCTTTCCTGTTCCAAAATGTCATAATAATGCTACGCATTGGATATAGCTTTAAGGCGAGTCATTCCGCAGAGTGTCTGGATTGATAGCTTTCAAGATTTTTTGTTCCAGATAACCGTAATAACGGCTTTATTCTGCACATAATATATAATAAACACAATCGTTAAACTATGTGCGCAAATTCGAAAAAGTTATCTTAACCGGCCTATAAATCGCAGAGTTTTACGAAGTCATCTTGTGTATCTGTATCCAAATCGTGTAATGAGCTCCCAGAAGAATTAAAAACAAAACATTTACATTGGGATAAAAAAAAAATAAATAAAATATTTTTTTTCCAAGCAACAGATTTGAAATGAAAATTTTGGTTTACAAATTATGTTTTCTCTTATTTTTTAAATGTTAGTAATAATTAGTTTTCTTTTACTGTAAACATGTTTTTTTATTTTGTAACGAAAGATGTAACTTCAAAATGTTGATTTTCTTTAAAATGTTTATATTAGATCATATGTTACTCGAATATATGTGATTAATTTTCCTTTCTTTTCTATAATTTTATATAAAATTATCTTTTGGTTTAAGAAATATTATCTGAAAACAGAAATAGCTCAATTTGTAAATGAAAGTTTCAACAGTTTGTTAATGTTTGTATTTTTTAATTGTTATTTATATCTCCGTAATGTAAAATAACCCTGATTAAATGTAAGAAAAGGCGCACGACTTAGTTTCGCCATGTTAAACCTAAGATGCAAATAAAATAAAGAAAATAAAATAATTATGTCTAATGAGTATTGTCGGTAGTTTTCGCGAAATTACTTTTGCACCTCTTAGTTTCAGTGGCAAATGTGCACATCAGCAGCTATGATTTCGTGGTTATTGACAGCGTTCTTTGTGTACAGACTTCGCTTATTTGACAGTGCCAATCAAAACAACAACACTTCGATACGACTCGCTTGTGATTTGCGTGTAGATTCCTAAAACACTGAGGATAAAAACTTTAGAAGTGTGCACACAAGTAATTGGAACTAATTGTTGCAGGGATTTTTTCGGGAAAACAAGCGGCCCTTTTATATAAGACATATTTTTTTTAATCAGCGTAGACTTCAAAACTTTGCATTATCTGTCTCATTTTATGATTGGAATATACAGTATAAGTCGGGATGAAAGGTTCATGCTTTGAAGGGTGATAGTACTGGTGATTCTGAACAAAATATTTCTAATAAACATATGCCCTTTTCTTAACTGTTTCAGAGAAACCTGACGAAAAAAAAAAAACAAGGAACCGGATAAGTGCAGGTGATGGTAAATCACGCTACTGTTATCTTATTTACACTCGGTGGAGCTCTAAGCATGGTGCAGTTGTTCATCTCAGTCTCAGTCCTACAGTGCTTGCCCTAGTATTGGCAACTACAGTGTTGTTACGTGTACAGTGAATACAGTTCAGTATAGCCAGAGGTCTTCACACATACAGAGTATGCTGACATGACGTTTGTCTACGGTTTCTCCTATGGGAATTCCAGAGCCGCTGTTCGTGAGTACGAACAACGATTTCCTAATCGCAGAGTTCCAGATAGCAGGGTGTTTGCAGGATTGCGTGACCGTGGTAGGCTTCCCAGCGTAAATGTTGTATCCGAATGTCCCGTACAACAAGCTCTTAGTGAAGTTGGAGAACATTCTTCAGGTACTAGAACGCAGCCCTATAACTAGCTCGAGACGAATTGCTGCTCAACTTGGCCACCGAGGTCACCTGATCTTGCCCCATTGGATAACTGTGTGTGGGGTTGGCTTAAAAGCTAAGTGTACACGCGCAGGGTGGACACAAGAGAGGAACTTCTCGCTCGTATTTACAATGCTTGTTCTCAAGCAAAAAAAAAAATGTACTAAGGAGCTCAGATCAGCAACACAGCAGCTGTTTATCAGAGCAGCAAAATGCATTGAAGTTGGTGGTGGAGTTTTTAAACATGTTTTGTGAGGAAATGTACACAATTAAACAATACATGCGATAACAGTATCGTGATTTACCGTCACCTGTACATTTCCCGGTCTTTGTTGTTTCTAATCGGTTTCTCTGAAACGGTTAAGAAATGGGCATATGTTTATTAGAAACATTTTGTTCAGAATCTCCAGTTCAATCACCCCTCAAAGAATGTACCTCGACTCATCCTGTATACATGTGCGGTAGCCTTTAACTGTTATAGACAAATTATTGTTATGTCAGTAAATGGTGAGACTTGGTTTTAATACGTATCGTTATTTGTCCATTCTGTATTTTTCTGAGACGAGACCAGCCTAGGATTAAAATACATGTAACAAATTCACGTAGAAATTGACGTCGTACGTCGACAGTCATGTCAGCAGAGAAGGCAAACAACACACCTTACGTGTACGGGACAAGGGGTGGCTTTGTTGAAAAAAAATCCCAGCATTTGGAGTGAGAAGGGAAACAATGGAAAAATCCCATGTCAGGATGCATCGACTGGGTATCGAACCAGTGTCCACCCAAATTCGAGTTCAATGTGTTAGTATTGTTCTATCTCACTCTGTGTCAACCATGAGCTCGGTGCATAGGGAAAACTAAATAACTGGTTGGCAATGTTTGGTTGTATATTTATCGCTACGTATCACCCATTAAATTGTAAGTCCGTGTAATATATTACGTATTACATAAAGCTGATGCAGCTATAATTGTTTAAACTCTCATTTGGGAAGACTTGAGTTCGATCCTAAGTCTGGCCTTCTTGATTTCGGTTTTAAATTTATATATTTTTAGATTTCTAGAGTTTACATCTCGTTGGCAATGTGGTTCATAGAGACGGTTACACATATTTTATATCCCACCAAAACTAAATTACACCCATGCCTTGCCCGGGACTTGAAACCTGAACCTCTCACTCCAAGTCGGCGAGCCACCCGGTTGTCCACGGAAGTCAGCCTGGTATTCACTGGTTTCCCAAGATCACGCCAGAAAAATGCTGGTATAAGTTACCAACAAATGCTGTGGCCGTTTCTCTTGGTACTTTCATTTGGCTGTTCAAGAGGCAATGAATACAACATGAATACCAATAAAAATACACAACTTTTCTTATTATAGAAGATTAATACAAGTTTCTTATTTCCGTGTAAATTAATGTGAACATGCCAGAGTTATAAATGTCATTCTTCGTCTTACTAAGACAACAGTGTAATCACGAAGCTATGGTGGCATAGCTTTATGGTTAGAACGAACAGCAAATAAAAGAGCAATTGTATTTCGCGAGCCCCAACTTCACCGTGATTGGAGACACTTAAGTGAGCTGCGTGTTTGCCTAGTTACTCAGGCGTTACCTTTGCTTAGCAGCCGATCATACCCGATGTGGACTTAACTTTTTCAGCTGCTCATTTATTCTGAACAAAACTATACACCTTAAATAACTTTAGTTATAGATTAACAGTAATATATGTTAGTACTTTCAAAACAAAAACTACTTAAACATCAGTTCACTTTTTTTTTTTGCCTGTACAAACTATGTTTTATGTTATGAAGCATGAGTGGGGTTTGTTAGGTATGCAAAATCCGAGAAAACCCCCAAAATTTTTTTTCATTGAATTTATTCAAGATCATTCGCGGATATATGTAATTCCAGTCGGGTTTAAGTTATTAGCATTGGAACACATTCAGGTCTGTTAAAGATATTTACATAAATTTTACAAAAATAAATGTTTTATTTTATGACTTATTAGTGGTATTAGGTAAGAATGCGAATTAGAAATTTTTCGGAAGACTCTGAGAAAATCCTTCAAGAAGGTTGCCTACATTTAAGTAAAGTGACAATTGACAGCAGATTATCATAGAGAATATGGACGCTGGAAACAAGATGGTAAGAGCACAAAAGTATTTTTTTTTTATTTTGGAAATTTTTAAAATTTAAAATTTTATTTCTTTGAAACTTTTAAAATTTTTGAAAATTTAAGACATTTTTCGAAATTTTGAAAGTGACATCAGCCCATATAGTGGTAGTGATGTCATCCAAGATGACAGCCATCACGTCATACATGTTGGCAGCCATGATACCATCGAATCCGAGAATCCGATCCCCTTTCCCCTTCTCCCAGAACCGTCCAAAATATACTACCAGTGTGCCAGACTGAACACAAAAATATTGTTCGAATAATGACATTTCACAGCTGGGAAAGGACAGAACGGTGTGCAGTGTTTGACTGAACAGAGAAAATACTTCTTGAGCAATGCACCACTTCGTGCTGGAATGCAACTGCTCGGAAATGATGGGTGACCTCCAGCGCTACACTTCGAGAACATTCAGTACAAAACTACAAGTAGTTGTGTACTCTGATTTTAAAGCTGCATTTTTGCTGATCGAGGCCTATCTCCCTGATCCTGCGACGGCATTTAGGATTGTGTACAGGAAGCAAGAAGCTTATAGCTTCTGCTGTTTTGTACAAATCGAACGTGATCTCATACCCACAGATAATAGTGGAAATTGGTGAAAATGTTAAACTATCTATTGCGATTCGTAAACGATGCTGTTGGAAACACTTGTACAAAATGTAGCATATCTCGAGGCAAGCAGACGGCAGTTTCGAGGAAGATTCAGTAAAGTGTTGTAAAAGTGTGTTATCACTGCCACTTAAGTTGAAAGTACATTAGTGCTGTTCACATTAAAATCATTTGAAATAAACGTACATAATGCTGATCCACTTTGCAATTTTCTGGAATTTTGATTGTGTATCACTATGTTTAGGGCAAAATTTCAATCCGTATTGAACCCGTGGTAGAGTCATCTCGAAGTGAACGTGTAGCGAACATGGATTGACGAAGTGTGTTTATGGCAAATTTTACAATCCAGATTGAACTGTAAGCAAGAACGAATTTGGGGCAAACTTGAGCTGATAATTGAAAATTTGAGATGTTTCGACGACAGTACGAAGCAGAGAACAGATGACTAACCTTAAACAAGTTACACGAAGAGATCCAAATAAGGCAATTTTTAACGTGATGCTTCATATGCTCGTCGTTTCGTTTTGCTTTATTTTATTTTCGAAAAGTTGCCTAAGGTCTTTCTCATTTGATTATAATTGGTTCTGTAATGATTTTGTAATAATAATTGAAACTAATATTACATTAAGTTGGCAACATGTGTCAGTAATATACGAAGACAATAGAGATTACATTGGATATACTATATTTTGACTTTGTTATATTAAACGAACTTTGACCGAAAAATTTGAAGTAAGTCTAAAACCTCCGAGCCAGAAGTAGCTGAGAATGATACTTAAACTGTCAGAAAATCATAAATTCAGTAATTTGAGACGTATTCTATACACACGAACCTCTAAAAAACTGTCCAAATATACAAGCAGCTTCATTCATGATAGTCATTGGGTAGGAAGCCGCGAGGATTTTACGATAAATATGTAGTATTTACTGAGAAAAGGGAAATTACACATATTATAAAAGATAAATTTGATGTTATTTGTGCCAATATGGAAGGAAATTATTTAATATAACCACCCAGAGAGATAGTCAGCCGTTTGATGACTTTTTAACAGTTGCCGTAAATCTTTGGAAAAATTAGAATTTCAAATTTCACACAGTTTGCTCTGGTATAATGTTGGTGTAACCAACTAGCATGGAAGACACCTTCCGGCCATTCACCAGTTTTCTCGACAATCTCGCATCACAATGTCACAAGGATATAATGACTACAATACCTGTTAAGAAATAAATAAAACAGCACGACGAGGGACACCCGAATCTAAAATGGAAATGAGATACACTAGAACCGGTCACAGATTTTTATTCAGACGAAGATGACAGGTTTGTGATTGAAATGTTGCACTGATAAGTGCGGAAACGTGTGGTTACACTCTCAGGTTTAAACTACAAATTACGAAGGCGAAACTAGCAGCCAAGTCACAGTGAGAGTTTGATAAATGTAAACTTGCAAATAAAAGGTAAAAATCACAAATGAAAAACTCAATAAATTGATACTCACCGTAAATCATAAAAAAGGGGATCATATAACATGACTGCGACAAAGATACCGCAGAATGATTTTTTTACACATAAAAAATACGGCCATCTTGTACCAAAATATACTCAACCGTTAGTAAAATTTAGAGTTTTTATAAAACTCACTCCCTGTTATGATTTTAGAAAAACTACAATTGTTATGAGATTTTTAAACTCAATTTATGGTATTGCCAATTCATACTGTACATAAATTGAAGAGTTGAAATTTAAAAGGGGCTAAGTGCCAGAATCCACATTTTCACGATTATTCCATCAAAATGGTTTATGTGCCGTACCCAACGATCTCCAAAACAGAGGTAAGACAATACCATTTTAACTATAGGATTTATATGAAAATGTAATATGTACCATGTGTTAGTGATATTCAAGATGGTATAAGATTATGATATTCAAAAGGAAATAAGTGCCATGGCTAGTAATATTTAAGACGGGCAGTGATAAATGATATTCAAAAATACGTCACTTAGATCGTTCTGCTTACCTTCTGGTTAAAATACGTCCAGAATTTTGAAGGTCTGTAAACGTTTGATGTTTCGATAGCCAGCAATGTTAGCATGGTATATTCTTACTGTTAAGCTAAGTTATTCCGATTAAACATTTAAGTGTATGTGTTTTCTACTTATTTCTGTTTTTCCTCGGAAGTAGTTGTTTGGCACTTAGTCAATTTTGAATTACAGCTCTTCAATTACAAATACAAATTGTCATCTGGGTAACAAACAACTATCCATCTTTGACAGACAAACATCATTTAGTATGGATATACCATCTCATAAATTTAAATTTGTTTAGTACTGGTTTACTTTATTTAAAAATGCTAACACCTTAGAATAATTTCTCTTCTTACTTTATGTGCACACTACACACACATACACACATATGTATATATGTATTTATATGTATATATATACAAATATACATATATATACATGCATGCACACATGCAGCAATAATATCAAGTCTCTCATGTATCACTTTCCGACATAGGCAAATTTACAAGACAGGTTAGTACACATGTCTTGTTATTACCTCACATTACTTTCCAGAATTGTTTAGTGACTATTTGGAACTAACAATTTGTACTAAGTTCAAAGCAGTAGTTAAAAGGTTACTTTTACTGCTTATTGCTTGTAATTATGCTTTTATTATTTATACTAGTGTTATAAATATCGACGATAGACTGCTCCAAAACAATTTTACCGAGGCTAGGAATATTTCCATCTTGGGACCCAATAGATAATCGGTAACACACCTGGTGACATCTTCAATACCAGAGCACCGCGTGACGCTTATTTGAACACCTAATCTTCAGAGTAACACTGGCCCAGCTACATACCATATTGCTGCATGATTTAATCTACTCCTCCGTGCGGTGTTATCTGATTTGATCGTATTCGACTATCGGCGCCAGGACGCGCGACAATATTCCCACAGGTGCCAAACTCCGTAGTTTTACTCGCACCAAAGAAGAAAAGTAGATAGGTTATGTATGTTCTGGGACAGCGGCTGGCGGCTGAGGTGCTGAGGTGCGCGGCCGCCATCTTGTTTCCGGCAGCCATCTTGTTTCCGGCGGCCATCTTGTTTCCGGTCGCCATCTTGGATTACGTCACTTTCAAAATTTTCCAAAATTTCCCAAAAATTAAAAAAAAATTAAAATAAATTTCCAAAAATTAAAAAAAAATTCTAAAATTATTTTTAAACCATCCACCATCTTGGAATAATACCCCCCCTTCCCCCCATTCCCCGCCGCCAAAAATAATGTATTATTATATTTAGTTCTAGGAATGGCCACCAGGGGTTTGAGCCGCCATTTTTTTCTCACTTGATTCTACTCCACCATGTGTTTAAGGGCGATGTGTAATGTACCATAAGCAGGACTCTCGCCTCTATCACCAATATTATTTTTATGCATGCCTACAGGCATCTAGATTGACAAGTCTGGATAGGTATGATACTTCACAGTAATTGGTTTTTATTTTGTTATTTCTTTCAATTAATAATTTATTGTAATTAAGATGTTGCTGAATACCACCCTCCCCTTTTACCCGGGCTTGGGACCGGCAACACTACTACTATTCTAAAGTAGTGCAGGCAGGGTTA
>PNEQ01111584.1:0-12337 GCA_003012365.1 Medauroidea extradentata
ATTTGACGTCCTATAGTAACCAAATATACGTTTGGCACAAACAAATTGGGTTTAAATGAATAATTTGGTCGAGGGAAATAACTAAATTAGTTTGGAGGACTCCAAGCTTGGTCTTACCAACAAAATATTGTTTGGCTGAAGCAAACATCACCCAAACAAATATATTTAGTACAATGAAACAATTCTTTCTCTCAGTGTACTTTTGTGTGAGAAATATAATTACTTGACAGTCTTGTTTCCAATTAAAGAAATATAGTTCTTTATGTTGTCAAACGTGCATATTCGAGCTCTTAATGAGACGAGTCTCAAATAAAAGTTGGTTAAAACTGTTTTGTCAATATCCTCGTACTTCCAGAATGAGCAAAACCTTAACATGTATGATAAAACTACTCCTTTGATAATATTTAAGATAATTTCATTTGATCGGTGGAAGCTAAGCATAATTCTATTTTGCATGTTTTGGTACAAATCATGAAAAATTATGTTTGAATTTCTGCGCTTAATGTATTTCGTCAGCGTTAGTTAGAGCGAAAAAAGAATACGTTTAAATGTTTCGGTAGTGGTAAAATGCAGCTAACGAGATTGGGAGAAATGACGAAACGAATTATTTATTGTTACTTTGTAAAACAGGATAACTTTGAAGCTTCGCACAAATTGAACCAAACAACAGTTTCCATTTCCTAAGACATGAGTAACCTGTCTATGTAAAATATGGTGGGGAAAAAAGGAACAAATAAAACATATTTGATTAGTCATATGTTATTCTTTTACTGGCGACGCACCAAATACGGGAAAATCTGGTTACTTGAACCAGCAGTGTCCGCCATAAATCTCACTAGATTGGATGGCCTCCGTGTTACAGCTCCAGGAACACATTAGCATCTCACATATTAATTTGTCCTGTTCGATGCTACACGTTTAACAGTGTGGTCGAGATATGTTTACGTGACAAGAAAATATTTACGGAGACCATATTTTTTTAAAACTATTTGAATAACAGAATCAGAGCGATTTGAAATTTGTAAGCATTTAACAACTGGGTATGTACACCGTAAAAATAATGAGTAAACCTACTATACAAACGTAACTTATAGAAGAGTTAAGAAAGTAGGTTGGTAAAATTGTTCCTTATACATTAATGGTTTGCGTTGCAATACATTTTTTTTTGTAAACATCAGTCAAATGTGTAGGGCCTACTGGTGTTACAAGACATCTACAGTGACACATCGTTGATGGCAAATGATCTGTAGCTTAAGTATGCTAACTGTCCGTACTTTCATTACTGTTTAGGAATTTTTATAGTGAATATATTAAGACTGCTGACCGTCAACCTATCAAGTCCCCAGAAATATACACTGGGATTTATTTATTTGTGTGACTATTATACTGGAGAGTGATGAAAGAATAACAATAAATATGGCACAATTTTTTTACTACGGTCTTAGCTTGCACTTTTATTTGCTCTGAATCACTGGCAAGATTTCAGAAAAATTCAAGTTGGTACTAAATTTTTTAAGATTCCGGTGTACCTTAAATCTGGTATTTTCCAAAAGATCTTACCACCTGTACAGAGTGCTTAGTTAAAGTGCATGAAGGCAGAAATTATGGGAAATTCTTTGCAAATAAAGCGACCATGATATAAAACTTCATTGTAAATTTTGTAATTATTTCATGACACATTAGTAATTGTGCAATTTAAACGCAATCACATAAATTTTGTGGTCGAAAACTCAATTAGTAAAATTATTACCACTGTCACAGAGCAGAGAGGAGAGATTATGGTCTACGCATAATAGATCTGGTGAGTACTGCGACAATGAGATTGTGGAGCAGTACCGAAATGAAGGGGCGCTGGAAACGGGAGATCCTCTAGAAAAACCGCCGACCAACGGCATCGACCGACATGATTACCACACGCGAAAATTAGGGCCAACCCCGCGGGTGTAACCGTAAAGGCCATTAATCATTTGATGTTCATGCATTTCCCGCCCCATGCGATTCTTTATCCGTGTGACACAAGCATAGCCTCTGGCATATTAGGGCTGAAAAACGTTCTACTCAATGCCTCATGCATTCGAATTGAAGCGCAAAGAGAAGAGCTTAGCTTCAACATCAGGACAGACGTCCACCAGAGACGAAACAACCGACATCTGACAGTCGCTAGGTATATCTCGGCATGGTATGTCACCTCATCGTGAAAGACTGTCAACATGCCTTCCAGGGACCCTTCTTCCAACCTTATGTCATCTGCTGTGATTGTCCCCGCAAGTGATGCGACATCTGCTCTACGAGGATTTCGCGGGCGATCGACGAGAAAAAATCGCAGCATCTGCGGGACGACCTCTGAAGAAGATCACCTGCCTCGATGTATTCTTCACTCACGCGTGCACAAGGCTTGCTCATTTGTTCGCAAACTCCGTTCCATTAACCCGGGTAAGTATGACCTGAGGGTGAACTCGGCAGAAGGTTAAAGAAGGGATTTAAATGTGTGTGAGGATTTGGGGCGGATGGAATTGGAAGTAGGGGCCAGGGGAAGATTGATCAATTTTGTGTCACTTTTCTTGTATAATTGCTGGAATTGAAGAATTTGTGAACATTGTTTTGATACGTACTTTTTTTATAATTTAAGTAGGAGTATTTTTGCCAGTTTTAAGGCAACTTTAATGTATCCTTATCGCAAGCTACGAAAACTATCCCTCATTCTATTTCACTTGCATTGAAAACACGATATCAGAGTTTATTTATTTTTACGAAACTATTAAATGTTCATTCAATTTGTTTAACTACCGTAAATTTGGCGTTACTTTGTGCAATCAGGTGTGACTTTGCGACACTCAAAATATTTTATTTTAACGGCACACGAATTTGATACGCTATTTTGGAAAGAAACGGAGAATGGAACACTAGTCTTTCGGAATGCAAGCTGTACCACCATGTCGAGCAATTAATAGCTAAATGTTTTGTACATCAAAGTTACTAATTTCGAGTTTTTATTTACTTATTTTTAAGAGCCAAGTAGAGTTTTCACGTATTTATTTTTTTTTTTGCAGGGATCCAGTAAGAAATATGCAATCAGAGAACTGGCAAAACTGGCAATGTATCAAAGAGGTTGCCTAAGAATAAGGAAAATTATACTGAAATAATAAAACTGAACGTGTTATTATTTTAAACCACTAAACGTGCTGCATATCAGTGGAACAAATCTGTTACTTAATGTTACAAAAATATATATTGTAATATGCTATTCTTTAAATAAAGCAAGCCCTTTTAAGAGACATCCATAAAGAGGTTTGATAATTATATTTTATAACGGTTTTAGAATTTAAACTTTTGAGAGCGCAATGGAATGTATAACTGTTCGGTTATTAGTCGTGTAATAGTATTAAGTAACAACCGGCGAAAATATAGGAACTTCTGTTAACAAAACTTAAGCTTTTGCCTAAGAAAGCGTACTTTACCGAGAACAGACTACACCAAGTATCAATTCTGGAGTATAATTTGCTTGGCTCATTTCTCTGTCTGTCAGCAACAATAGATAAATATAATATAATTTAAACGTTACCGCATGGCACTTCATATCTCTCACAGACTCGAATATAATACTTATTGAACTGTAAAATTAAATACTCGATAACTACACTTTCTTTGCTTTTGGCATTTCTGAGCGTGCGTTTCTGAAACAAAAAAAAAAAAATATATCCACAAAATTCCTCGCTTTGAAACCAGGGAATGATTCTGTTAACGCATGACTGCTTAGTTTGAATGGCATGTGCAATGCATGCATTATTCATTAGGAAGTTACGAGTTGAGTGATTTCAGGAAAAAAAAAGTAGTTGTGGACTTTGAAAACCGCATAGCTTTATCAGCTGTCTAGCATCGTGTTTGTACACACACACACGTGCCCGCACCGACACATACTGACACATTATGCTCTCGTTTGCTCCATGGTGCTTGATAAAACTGGTTTGATGTTAATCCATCAGGCGGTGTTTTTGCTATTATGTAATCTACCGTCTTATCGACAGGACATCAGACATCGTAAAATTCATGCCTGTAAACGTACGTACTTAAACGCAAACCTCGACTGAAACACGTATAGTTGTGTTAGTGAAAATACTGACAGGAATGTCGGAAGTGCATGAGGAAAATGCGGTTTTAGCCTTGGAGCAATTTTAAAAGTGTAGTACGATAAAACCACTTTAAAAAAATACTCAAGGGATCAGTTAACAATTGCGTAAAATGCAGGAAAATGTAAAAAAAAATATGATTTATGAAATGTTCAGCACAGGTTCACTCTTAAGCTGACATGTCAGTATTAATTGAAATGTTCATATAGACACTTTGCAGTCTACGTTCACTTATTGTTCGCTCCACGTCGGAACCAGTTCTGAATTATACTCTAACCACTCTCAAATTACGTACTTTTGGCGCCAGTGACCCAGGTACAGTATGTTATTAAAAGTTGCTGATCTTCCTCCACTTACCGAGAGAAATAGCAAACGATAACAAGTGGGACACTCTCATTTGGGAGGTTCGATCCCTGGCCAGGTCGCAACCCGGGTTTTCGCAAACGGGAATCGTGCCGTACGATGACGTTGGTCGGCGGGGTTCCCCGGGGATCTCCCGTTTACCCCACACGTTCATTCCGGAGCTGCTCCATCCTCACGTCATCTCAGACAGCATGCAAGCTTGCGGCAAGCCTGCATTTCACTTGCCTTAGGCTTGCAAAAGCAAGCTTGCAGCAAGCTTGTGGCAAGCCTGATGAGCTCGTTGGTACGTCGTTTACATCCGCCTCCACCATTTCCGCCGAGTTGTGTTGTTTGTTTTGCTAATTGACATGCCATGTGGCGAAGTTGGGTTATGTTCTTTTAAATCATGTCCACGTTATGCTAATGTATTTCGCGCCGTTGTTCCTGCTAGATTTTAGGATTCACGAAGACTTTGCTACTCAGGTATCGTATAAATGCTGATAAGCTTGTCGCGTCAGGCTTGCCGCAAGCTTGTTCTGTGATAACTAGGAAGCTTGATTCAAGCTTGCACACTTGTCATGACAAGTTTGAGACAAGCTTGCATTGCTGTCTGGGATGTCACCCCTCAGCAGCGCTAAGGACTTAGACTCTCTTCACTTCACTTCTGGACGTGGTGTAAAGTTATATGTGACTGCCTATACTGGCCTCGCTGCCGAGGAAACTTGAACCCCAATAAAATGAAATAAATCTAAGTTGTTCTGCTGAGACAAAGACTTCTCGCGAGCGGAGCGTGTATCGATATATCGTTGTTCGCAGCGTCGCCTGAGGATATCCTTCAGGAACTGGTTGACGTGCGGTGAAAGGCCACACGGACTTCAGAGTGAGATGTGAAGAGAAGCGACAAGGCTGACAATCGCTCACGCGGCCCTGCAAGTACGACCACCTGGCAGTCAATGTTAAGGTTGTTCAAGAGCTCATTGAAATCTTCACATCTGCTATATCACCTTTAATAGTTTTATAACAAACACATGTCTCAGTAACACTCCAGACGCAAGACAAAGCGCGTCGATCCGGTATATAATGATTTAGTCACCTACGGATGTTGAAAGAGTAGGGTCATGCTATTATCAACTCTTATCGCGAAACTCAACACTTCACCATGGTAGCTCGTCGCGTCGTATAAGGGGCTGTGCAATTGTCGCCGCTGATATACACTACGAGTCAACAGATCGCATAACTTTAAACTTAGCATAGTTTAAATCAGGAGAAACGCTGCTATTTGCAAAAAATATATATATTTGATCTAGACAAAATTTCTCATGATATTTAGTGTAGGCCTCCCAAAAATGTCGCTGATTTTCGATATAAAATCCCTTATTTTATTTTATTTTTTTTTTTTTAGAAATACAAAATCAAGTTAATTTCAGTGTAGATTATGTCATTTCAGTAAGTCCGTTGGATTATCTTGGACGTATGTAACAGTAATATGTCAATTTCGTCTTTTGATTTCGTCTTTTTATGGTAACATTTTTATGTAAAAAAATATTACTACTAACATCTACAAAAGTAATATTTGATAGATCATCAAATCGTTTTATACTTGAACAGTCTTAAGATGACTATACACGAATATATTAAGGCCATGGGTCGTTATATACGCTGTTATCATGATTATTATTTTTTATTTTAAATGGGAGTAAATATCCTGCAACAGTCGGATGAATTTGTTCAAAATAATGTTTGCTATGTAATAATAATAATATTATTACACACATTTAGTTAATTGTTGACTGTAATAATATTTCTTAACTTCGTTAAGTTGCCAGAATAAAACACACACACACACACACACACACACACACATATATATATATATATATATATATATATATATATATATATATATATATGTGTGTTTTTTTTAAAAAACATTAATTAGGCTATATAGATTCTCAAGAAAGTTCATGACACCCTGAATTCCTTGCGTGCACTTATGCGATACATGGTGATCGGAAAAACCTAGTCACGTAACTGAACAAGCCTAATCACGCTGTTTAAGTCTACACAGTATAAATTTCAAAATATGTTCACCCAGCCGGACACCTTAAGGCGGCCGCATGCCTAGTGGTTGGATTGTGTTGTAGCCAACGTGCCTGAAGGACGAAACTATTTTTTTAAAGCTAAAACATTATACTGGTCCCAATTATGTTTCTCTGTGAAAACATGACATTTTGTCGACGATGACGGAATGGTATTTCCAAACCAGCACAGATGTGAATACTATCTTGAAAGGGGACTCCCCTGAAGTTGGTACAACTTACTTATACACATTGCTGTATCTCGAACTGTACTAATTGTATAAGTGTAAAATTATGATGGAGGCATGTATTGAATTTTGCTGCGTATTCGTGTTCAACAAAAACTAAACGGCGCCGCTTGAAATCCGTTCAGGCAAGCCGTCGACGTTAGGACTGCACGCTAGTACGGTGCAGTGTACATAGCGGCGATTGGGTACTGGACAGGTTCCAAACCACAAGGTGGAATGAAGTAAGAATAATGACGAGGAATTGGGAGATCCCTAATCAAATCTAGTAAGTCTTGGTAAGTAGACTGAAATATATTATTTCTATATTTTCACATAAGTATCTACACAAAATAAAACTGATACATTAGCATCAAATTGTTAAGATGTCATATATAACTGTACAATCTTGCAGCCCGGAGAATGGTACAACAGTTTCGGTGCGTACGTCCGCACTCGCGAGCTCTTATCAATAGCGGTTCACCGAACGCAAGCTCGTGACGAAAGCGGTCCACTGTACGCAAGCTCGTGACGAAAGCGGTCCACTGTACGCTAGTTCATGACTAAAGCGGTCCACTGTACGCTAGTTCATGACTAAAGCGGTCCACTGTATGCAAGCTCGTGACGAAAGCGATCCACTGTACGCATACTCGTGACGAAAGCGGTCCACTGCACACAAGCTCGTGACTAAAGCGGTCCACTGAATGCAAGCTCATGACGAAAGCGATCCACTGTACACAAGCTCGTGACGAAAGCGATCCACTGTACGCAAGCTCGTGACGAAAGCGGTCCACTGTACGCAAGCTCGTGACGAAAGCGATCCACTGTACGCAAGCTCATGACGAAAGCGTTCCACTGTACTTTAGGTCGTGACTAAAGCGGTATACTGTACTTTACGTGGGCACGTGTCAAAAGCGGTCCACTGTACTCGAGCACATAACGAAAGCTGCCTGTTGTACTCTCGCTATCGCTCGCCGCACTTTAATTGTCCTGGTCCCGGCGGGGTGTTACCAGAACAGGGGTTATCATGATTACGGTGCCGCGCTCTTCCCGTTATTTATTTCCTACCCTTCTCCCTCCCCCTCCCCTTCTCAAAAAAACCTTTCTCTCGGCGCGTCGCAATCTCCCGCGCTCATCGAGCTTGATGGACCAACACTCTGGCTTCAGATCAGCCGGCCACGCCAGAACCCAAATTAAATTATCGCGGACTTCCAACTACTGCCACAGAGCGGTTAGGTAAACAGAAGCGAAATGGAGGGGCGGTTTGTTTGATCAAGGGCGTTTCCAGATATTAATTTCTAGATTGTACGGACTCTGAGCTCTGCCTGCTAAGCTTGCAACGACATACCAACTTCTGATGAATTAATGCAATACTAGAATGATGTAAATTTCTTTTAGAGCCTGACATTATACATACAAATATGTATATTTTTTTATTTATTTACGCGATACAATTTTTTTTTTCACTGCAAAATTTTATTGGAGACAACAAAAATTTTTTGTGGTCACTACAAAAAAATTTGGTAAGGTTCATTGTAACAAAATATTTTGTGGTGACTTGTAAGTTTTTTTTTTTTTTTCAGTGTAAAACTCTAGCACTGTGTACTCTATACCGTAATTAGGTTAAAGTTACAAAATTTTACCCAGAAGAAAAGTTATGACACAAAATACAAACATTCAAGATGGCGACAATAACTATCACTCCAAAGAGTGCATGGTATATAATTCGGCGCTGAAAGCGTCAGTTCAGAATTGTAGGTTTCTCGAAGGCAATTTGCAAAAACAAGAAAAAAAAACAATCAACAGACATAAATTGTTGCCAACATTTTGAGCAAAAATATTTTCTCGACTAACGTTTTTCTGAAGAACAATCTCTGACGCCGAAATCTCGTACATTTAATTGCGGTGCAAGAGTTCAGGCTTAACAAATGCATCATTCTGGATAAATATTCGTTAGTAAAGTTGGCAAAAAGTATAAATGAGGACTGCTGTTCCTGCAGTTTTATTATATTGACTTTCTAAAACCTATGGATCTCAAGTGAAGAATTCAGAGCTTATTTATCTACCACGCCCTCTTAAGGATGTTTGAGTGCAATAAAATCATAATTTTATATTTATATTAAATAGTATTAGTTTTGTAGACGATACTTTTGAGTACATTTTCCTCCTAAGAAACAATTTTAACTAGCATAGTTTTCTCATAACGGTTCGTCAAAATCAAAATTGGCATGTTCTGATGCCGTGCAAATATGAAAACCAATTGATTTACGTAAGGGAAATAATTCACAATGAAATAACATGCCACGGACTACATAATAAAACATTTTTAAACAATCCCGTGAACAATTTTTGTATTTTAAAAAATTGCTGAGTTTTCTCAAATTTTTTCCTGTAGTTTTTCGATTTTTTTTAATTCTAAAATATTACGTCATGGTCTTTTAAATACTTTGTTGCATACCTCATGGGATGTAATATCACAGTGAATTATTTTATTCAAGTAGGTCAGTTGGTTTTCACTAATTGCATGGCAACAGAAAAAGCAAATTTTGACTTTGGCGCACCGTTATGAGAAAACTACGAAAACTAAAATTGTTTCGTAAGAGGAAACTGTACTCTCAAGTATTGTCTACAAAACTAACACTATTTCATGAAAATATAAAATTATGATTTTATCGCACTTGAACAGCCTTATTGTGTTACAGTTGCACCAGAGCGCTGTGTCTAGTAGGGCCTACTACGAGTGATAGAAATCAAACAAAGCAATGAAGCCGCGCAAGGAACGTGCAGTCGTGCAGAAAGGGAGAAAGAAAGACTATTGACAGGATCCCGACATTATCGCGAGGGACGGCAACAACCCGACAACAGCTCGGCGTGCGGGCAACACTCGGTCGACAAAAACGTCGGCCAGGTTGCTACGCCCGGCGAAAGGAAAAGCGTTTCATTAAGGGTGGAGAGGAGGGGGGGGGGTTCCACGCACCGACACGATTGTTCAATTACTGCCGTGGCATCCGACGTTTACGAGCGGCTCGTAGCAGTAAACCAGTAAAAGCGAGTAAATTCCGCTCCGATAAGGAAATAACGGTGTGCACTCTAAATCTGAATTAGTGAATATTCACTTATTCACGTCGATAGATGGAGCAGATTCAACAAATTGTATCAGTGAGAAACTATTGTGAAATCGGTGACTATTCACTAATTCCGATAAATATTACCAACATTCCACAAGTTAATTAGTGAATGTCCACAGAATTTCCATCAATTTTTCACTGATTCAATAAGTGAAAACTATTCTTTGAAAACAACTGGAAAAACCGGTGAATATGCACTGATTCACTTGTGAGATGTTGGCACTTTTGAAGGAAATCAGTGAATATTCACAATTTAAACAGTGACTATTTTCGCTGATTCAAATTGTAGAAACAGATCCATACATCAGCGTGAATAAGTGAATAGTCACTAATCCAGATTTAGAGTGCACGTATTTTCTAACTAGCGCTGCGGTTAACGACTTAAATAAAACAACGACCTGGCGCGAGACGGCCTTGGCTTTGTTTTTGCAAGCGCGTTTCGTAGCCCTCGGAACGTAGAAACTTTCTTGGGTACTGCGGGGAGGTTGAAGGGAGGAGGGGGGCAAGGTTGTGAAACGCTGCCGATAGTGTTGTCTACGATCTGGTACGTTTCCGAACAAATCGTTTATACGGCGGCCCGATGGCGAAACAATGGTCGAGGCCGGCCCTTGGTCTGCTATGAAATACTTTCGACATAGCGTCGTCGATACGGATCGTTTAACTTCGCGCCCGGCCACGGAGCATGGCTTGATGCATCTGCGAGGTTCGTGTATAGGTGCCTGCCCGTCCGAGGAAGTTTTCTGAAGTTCTGTCACTAGAGCCTGGGAAAGTTCGTGTAGCCATCTTTTATCGTGAGCTAGAGACATCTGCTGAACAAAGGAGCAGCAGTTGGCGTAGTGGCTAGAGAAATCGCCTCCCACCAAGGTGATCCGAGATCGATAACCGGCGAGGACGGTCCCTGGATTTTCGCATATGGGAATCGTGCCGGATGACAACGCTGGTCGACAGCTTTTTTCCGGTATCTCCCGTTTTCCCCGCCCCTTCATTCCGATGCTGCTCCATACATGTTACGCCTCACCAGCGCTAAAGACCTAGATGTTAAGGTTCCTGTCTACCTGCGCTTGAAACTCATTGCATCGAGTTAAAAGTAACCATATTTGGAAGAAACATCTCAACGCTCATTACGTTTGTACATCTATGAAAAGAAAACATACTTCAAACAATGTTTCTATCAGTTTAACAATTAGGATCACTTATTGGAAACACGATTTTCAAGAGCCTCAAAATGGCTAAAAACAGCTTCTTTAAACTACCGTATGTAGGAAAATTCCAACCATATTCGAAAATCACAATAATAGAAATGGGCGCTGGAATTTGAACCATAAATATCGCAAATAAAATGATATGGTCACCGCTTAAAGTCCCATAGAAAAATTAATTATAATAAAGCTCTGCGCGCCAGTTGCTGGGTTTCCGTGTAGAGGCGATAATATATTGCATACGCCGACCGACGTCACTCTTAACGCTCCATCGGTTTTGTGCCTCACATAAACCAACGCAGCCTACCTAGGTATGAACCTTAAGTGCTGATCAAAATATCTTCACTTTTCGCAACAACTGAGCAAACCTCGACAAATTATCGTCTAGGAGGTAGGTAAACACAGACAGTTTACAAATAAAAATACAATAAATATTTGAAGGACGAAAACTAAAACTAATGATTTATTTCCCATGCGTCATAAAAACATTTCTGTCTAAAATTATACAGAAGATTTTATAGTTAATATATTTAAATAGGGATCCCTAATTTTCTCTGAATCCGTTTTGAAATTTTCGCACTCTAAATTGGAAGTAGTTAATTATGTTTGCTTACGAAGGTTTTTTATTTTCTCTCTCTTTCTTTCAATTGGTTGGAAGTGCTTCGCCCGATTTAGATGTTAGTAAGTCACTGATTAGGTAATAAAAGAAATTGCTTAGGCCTATGGTGATAGTCGATTTTCGTTTAAGGCCATATTTTGCGATAATAATTATTTTAAGCTTAAACGAGAGCAGATATCATAAATCTGTTCGGTAGTTTTGTTTCAAGAAATATTTTTTTTTCGTGCTAGCAATTTGTTCGAAGACAATAAATTATATGGTTTCGACAAATACGTCAATTAACAATAATTTCGTAGATTACGTAATTAACTTAAACCGTATTAATCACGGTCTGATAAAAATTAGTCAACGTGGTGAAAATTATTTTTAAGCCTAAACGACAGCAAAAATCGAAAATAATTTGGCGGTTATGTTTAAAAATTATCCCCGCAAAAAAAAACATAGAAATAGAATACCATGGTCTTAATGCTACAGTTGATTTCTTAATAAAAAAAATTATATATATAATATTTATATTATTATGTTATATTATTCAGTAATGTAGCAAGAAAATTTTTTAAATAAAACTTCAATTACTAGACGGCAAATGTTAGACCATCGATGTCCATGTTTTCGGACCT
>PNEQ01111584.1:12437-91869 GCA_003012365.1 Medauroidea extradentata
CCCTCGGCAACACTTAGTAGCGCTAATCAAAGCGAGCCTAACGCCGACTCAGATAACGGTCCATTCCTCATCTTCCGTCCTTTAGTTTCGTCACTCTCCAGAAAGAAGCTATCTCAAACCCTCGACACCACACAAGTGAAGTTGTTTTTTTTTTTTTTTGTTCTTTAATATTTACTGAAACACTGTAACGAGGAAATGGCCGTAGTATATATTATGCAAATACAGAAATATTAAGCGCGGATGCCAAACAAAAATTATTCAGAAAAGTTTGTTTTCACTGACAGTTTTACGGAAACGTAGCTCTGTTATTTTTCGAAAAGTTAAAACGTTCATTCTGTTTGAAAATTCTCTCCCTTAAATAAGAATGAGGATATTTCACCGTTATTATACAGTATACGCCCGTCCTTTTCCAAGGAAACTCAGAAAAACTAAAATTCCGTAAATTTACGAAGATTTCTGGGCAATCGTCTGGCTGCTACTCCAATGACTGGACAGTTGTACGTCAAACAAGAAAGTTATTTGCAGGTTGTCTAATAGTGCACATTTGTCAAGGATTAGTTTGGTAGTGACTAAGTTACGCAATTAAATCTCCGTTACACGAGTTCGTAACTTCTCAAATGAACTCGCTAAACTTCAGAGTCTCTACAAACATCGGTGCCGGCACATCCTGAAAATATATTATTTAAAATATACTCAAAATAGTTGATTAATTTTTTTATCCAGCACATGCGATAAATAACTCCATAAGGACGAGACTGATTCGTGCGTCAATACTAATATTAGGCCTATGCTTTTATCCACTGAGCGCTGAATTGGTACGCATTGTTTCCGCAATTATTTATCTATGGGACTTTAAGAGGCGACCCTGTAATTTTATGTTTGGAAAGTATGGCTAAAGTCAAATGAATGCCTGTATAGTCTATTTATACATTACGTATCATATTGATATTTCTGTAAATACACTGGTCTGAATAACAGATTATTTTTACAAATCAGAAGGACACGAAAAAACAGGTTTCTAGCAAGAGTAAAGCATAGTTTTAAGTGTCTTTGAATGTTTCATGCAATGGGACAGAATGACAAGCTGTATTATTGTGTTCATACGCCACTGCAATATTATGTCGTCCCAGAAATCTTAGAAAGATGCTAAGAAAAACATACAACGAAATACGAAAATAGAGAAAACAAGCCGAGTTGGCTGTGGTCAACACATCCATTATTATTATTAATTTTTGTCCTTTATTTGTTGTTGACTAATTCCTTATGGGATCGTTCATGTTCTGTTGTTTTGATTTATGGATGTGTTGACTACAGCCAACTCGGTTCATTTTCTCTTTTTTCGTATTTCGTTGTTCGTCTTTCTTGGCCTATTTCTAAGATTTCTGGGACGACATAATATGGCAGTGGCGTATGAACACAATAATACAGCTTGTCATAATTTTAAGAGTAATATTTTGTACGAGATAAAGATACTGGGAATAGATACTGGGAATAAGTTCTTAAGTATCAATAATTGATTTTTGTTATTTCTATTGTCCTTTCAAGGAAAAGTCTACAACGTTAAACATAAAGGAGATTAGTGGATATAAAACCGAAAATCTGTTAAACTGGACATGATGCCTTTTAGAATGAACACTCTTGTTACCTGCTAGACAACAACAACATTTGTAGTTTATACTGCGTTCATAAGGAGTTTGTGCGGACTTTATAAGTTCACACACTTTCCCAGGTCGCGCATTCGCGAGCACGTGTTTTACTTCATATCAGTATCAGTGCGGGAGAGAATTTAAAAAAATTACTTAAGGCCATGCTGTTTAGTTTATGCTGTTCTGCGATAGTAATTTTTTAAAGCTTAAACGAGAGGTGATACCAAAAATCTGTCTTGCAGGTTTGTTTAAAATGGTTTTTGCCGCGATAGGTAATGGACGACTTGAAAAGAGGCGGAGCTTCAGTCAGGTGTGGGATACAATTCCTATCTCCATGGATACCGCAGCCGAACATAACCTTCATTTAGCTGTTTGGCATCAAATGTCCCGGATGAGATGCACGTCAAGAAAATTGATTATTTGTTTGGGATTTGCCGTTTTTTCTTAACCATGAAATTTAAAACTACTATTTTTTACCCTTGCGTGCAAATCTATGAATGCGCAACATTTTTTGCTTTCTGCAATTACCAACAAACAAATCACCATGTTTGTAAACAATGTTTTGTTTCCCACAGTACTTTTCCCTTGCGGTGACGTCAGGGGGCGTGTACTTCAAGTCGTCCATTGTTAGAGGCACAGGATAATCGCGAAAATGTTTAAAATAGTATCCAATAAACTGTGTTATATTAAGCGTGACACGTGTGAACAGTTTTGAGACAAATCACACACGCTGTGTGTCCAAGCTGTGCAGTTCTAACTGGGCCTGTTGTAGGGAGAAAATATGCTACAAATAAACCATAGCCAATGTTGATACGAAACATTCAGTGTTGTATACATCACGTTGGAGCCTAGCAAACAGTCAACTATTCCCGCGATTTTCCAGTGTCTCAAGTAATTGTTTTAGAATATAAATTGTACGGTTTCGACAAATAAGTAGAGCCACGATTTTATGGCGAAAAGATTTTTGCAACATTTGGTTTCGATGCGTCATGTGCACACCTGCAGCTCTGCTACATCGTCTGTGGTTGGATGATTTTACTCTTACTTGCCTTGGCAAATTATAGACGTACAGACTCACAATAATCTTATTCTGATTGGTGCAGTCAAATGAGAAACGTGTCTGAACAAAGACACGCTGCCAATAACCTTGAAACAGAACTGCCGATGTGCACGAGAGTCACTGAAACAAAGTGTGGCAAAAATTTTTTCGCGACAAAATCGTGGCCCTACAAATAAGGCAATTTACAAAAATTGAGTTAGTTACGTAATTAGCTGAAACCATAGTATATACCGTCATGAAAAAAAAACAGCCAATGGGGAAAACCATTGCAAACAAAACTGCCACGAAAGGTATTTTATATCTGTTCTCATGTAGGCTCAACAAATGACTACAGTGAAAACGACATAACAAGAGAACGTGGCCTGAAATCGGCTGTTTATTTACGCGTTGAAGCCTCAAGACAAGAGTGGCTCATGATTTTATGTTCTGAGTATAGCATTCCTTGTAACGCACGCGGCAATAAGACCTGCTGCCGCGTAGCTTAGCTGTGGACAGGGGTGGCCAAACCCCTTGTGTACAGAACTCGGCATCCCATCGCAGCAAAACTGCATTATTAGAAACCTGCTAATTTCGTGTTTTCCTGACTACACAAGCAGGTGGCCAGTGTCCGATTTAGAAACATATTTGGGGGGGGGGGGAGGGGCTTACGTAATTTTATGGATTGTAAAAAATGCCGACCATCTCAAAAGTGTAGCTGTTTACTGTTACAGACTATTAAAAATAACATACATTCAAGTAGAACACATTAAATGTACTTGGATCTTCATAGAAAAAAACTGCAGCTTCCTTGAGGCAACTGGACAAACTTCGGCTACATAATGTCGAACACGATTTTTTTTTGGGGGGGGGGTCCCTTCAATCTGATAGCCCCTTCCCCTTAAATCCGCTACTGCTGGTGGCCAATGGCGTCACAGATAATGTTCAGGGCTGTGCAGGTCTATGGAGTCTACTCTGACACGAATTTTGCATTTCTCATAAGTGTTACGGTACTAGGTATGTAGAACACGTTATACAAGTTAGATATGACCAACAACGACTTTTTTCTTTTATTTATATCGTGTACGATAATAAGAGGCAATAATTTTCTTTAGTGTTGAATAATGATGGCTTATTATTTGGCAAAATATTTTTTTTTTCACGAACAGTACAATGAAATGTAGAAAACTGCATTCATGCTGTGAAGTGTTAATGCGAACACGAAATAAGTTTGTGTTTACAAGCACATTTTAAGTGTCGTACAAAGATAAGAATAGAAAGCAGAAAACCGGTTGTGGAAGACTGGTTTAACAAGTGCCTGGGCGTTAGTACGCGATCATTACGATATATATTTACAGAGGTATTACAATGCACGTGAACTGCAAGGACGTCCAGTTGTTTGTTCGTGTAACAACCGCAAATAGCAACATTACCAGCCGATCAGGCAGCTTCGCTAGACTTATCTGATTAATTCTGGGGCCGCAGTTAGCTCAGTGGCTAGAGCAGCCGCCTCCCACCAAGGCGATCCGGGTTCGATTCCCGGTAGGGTCGGTCCCCGGAATTTCGTACGTGGGAGTCGTGCCGGACGATGCCGCGGGTCGGCAGGTTTTCTCGGGAATCTCCCGTTTCCCCCGCCCCTTTATTCCGGTTCTGCTTCACACTCGTATCTTGTCACCCGTCACCAGAGGTAAATATCTCTATGTTAAGTGCTGCCCAAAATTTATTCAATCTCTTTAGCTTAGTTCCACATCAAATTACAAAATATTTTTCTTGCGTCACAAGTGGTGTTACGACTCATGTGCTTTCAGTTGGCATGTTTCAGAGTGGAACAAGATCGTACAATTTTTGCGAATGTAGAAAACACGTTAGATTTCATTCTTTCTTATCTGAAATTGTTATTTTAGACCTAAGTATGTCTCTTTTAATGCCATTCCTTATGTTTTCTAAATCACTGATATAAAAAAGAACCGTATATTAGACTTCGTTTATGCTTCAAAGTATTAGCTCATGTTACCTTGAGCTTTTTTTGGTGAAGTTGAGATACCTGTCTACATTACATTATCATCGACAGAGGAAGCATGGCTGAGCTGTAAATAACACGTGTGACATGTGTTTCGGCTGACAGTTAAGAGTGCGTGGTGCATAATTCAACGCTAAAAGCATTAATCTATAAATGTAGGTTTCTTGAAGCCAATTTGCGAAACTTAAACGACAGCAATCCTAGACAATAGTTTAAGCCAACGTTTTAAACAAAATAGTTTCCAGTGTTACGAACTTCTGAGGCACAATCTCTGACGCCGGAACCTCGTGCATTTAACTGCGGCGCAAGAGATCTCGCGTAACGAATTAGCAATTTTAAATAAATACTTACTCATAAAGTTGGCAAATATCATTATCTAGGATTGTCATTGAGTATTTTATCCATATTGGCTTCGAAAAAAGTCTAGAAATCAATTGATGATTTCAGCGTTTATTTATCTCACACACACTCTTAATTCTCTCTAGTTTCTACTGTTTTTTGAGATAATTATTTATTTAAGCTTAAACGAGAGCAGATAGCCAAAATCTGTTCGGCAAGTTTGTTGAAAATTGTTTTTGCCGTGATAGTTAACTTTTTCATAACAAGAAATTATAAAATTTCGACTAATAAATAAATTTTATAAAATTTCGACTAAAAAATCAACTAACCAGAATTTCGCTAGTTACATGATTAACTGAAACCATAGTATTTACCGAATTGAAAAAGAAAAATCAGTCAATATGGAGCAGACGGTTTTAAACCAAACTGTCAGACATATTTTTTATATCTTCTCTCGTTTAGGCGTAAATAATTAACATCGCTGAAAAGTAGCTACAAGGGAGCGTGGCCTTAAATACTGTTAATACCTGGGCGTTGCTAATGTTCTACATTAAGGGGGCCGCCAACCTGGAGCTTCTCTACACGTTTATGAGTGAGAGATAGTCACCATCTTGAATTTTTGTATTTTGTGTCATAACATTCCTTCTGGCTAAATTAATATAACTTTAACATAACAGCAGAATAGAATACATATTGATAGAATTTTAGACATCATAAATGTATTTTTACCGTTATTGTCGTTACAGATCGAATTGCAGTTTAAAAATTCTTATTACTTTTTTTTAACTTCATATCGAGCTATAACAACAGCAACGGAAAATAAATATTTATGGTGGCTTAAATTACATCAATACGTCAATACGTATTCCATTCTGCTGTTAAGTTAAAGTTCCATTTATTTAGCCAGAAGAAAAGTTATGACACAAAAAACAAAAATTCAAGATGGTAACTATATCTGACTCTTAAGGCATAGAAGTGGAGGAACTATAAAGACGACAATTACCCGCGCACATAGTGTCCCATCGCCCCTATGCACATAAAGCGTTGAACCAGTGTACATTGCTTACGTTGTCTTGCTGTGATGGAATTTAAAGGATGACAGTGTCATTTTATTGGTAACAAATCTTCAGAAAAATTTATTGTAAGACTGTTGATTAGAAACAAAACACATTAGTAGTGGTTACTGACATCAACGTATGAGAAAAAAACAGTTTTTAATTGTGTTTAAGTGCTACTAAATGTTTTTAAAGCACGTGACGTTTTTGAAGCAAAGAGATTCTGGTCAGATCTTGACAGCAAGGTTCTCCAGCGCACCCTGGTCGGGGGTGAAGAGATGTAAGTATTGAGCAGCGCTGGAATGAAAGGGTGGGGGAAACGGGAGATTCCCGAGAAAACCCGCAGTATAATGGCTCCATTCTTACACGTGAAAATCCGGGCCTATCTCGTTGGTTATCGAATCTCGATAGACATTTGGGAGGCGAGCACTCTAGCCGCTGTGGCAACCACAGACCCGGGAGGTTTTTTTAGTAACTAAGGACACCGCGCTTCAAATACGCGGTTATGTACAGGAAAATACTTTTTTTTTTTTTTTAACGTCAGCATTCCACGTTAACCCATTGCGCCAGTGTACGAAACAAAAACCTTTTCGGATCTATTATAAATACAGATGACGTTATATCGCGAAAATGTTTTGTGCCAACATACCTTTCAAAACGCTGTAGTTTCTTGCAAAATATACGACTAAGTGATATACTTCTGACAATACGTAGCTGTCTGGAGACCAATGACAGACATAAAATATTACAATACCAGGATTCTTATTGGCTCAGTCAAATAGGGTAAGAGTTCCAAGTACAAACTAAAGCCCGGTAGGCTGGAAGTGTGTTGAAATTCAGCAAACAGTCAAGTTTTCCTGCGATAAACCGTCATCTCTAACTATAAACCCTGTTTCTGAGCCAACTAACGCAGCTAAAAAAAAAAAAGGCCTTTTCCAACAGCCGTACTTCAAAATCTACTAAAGGTATGTATGCGAAACTCAGATAGAAACGTGAACTGGACTACAGACTTTTTCTCAATAAAATTATATGGTCACTGCTCAAAGTCCGATACGTATCGGCGGGAATCTTGTGTGCAATCTCAGGGTTTGGGTTGTGGCGATGCGGCAATTGATTCGCGTTTCAAGGTTGCCCTTATAGCTCCGTATCTTCTGAAAGATGTTCTCTTTTCGCGTATCTGCACTCGGGGAACACGATCAATAGCTTCACCTTAAAACAAAACGCTGGTTTTTAATACCCTACGACGCAGTTCAACATCATCTGCATTCTATCGATGAACTTGGACATCCTTACATTTTCCTCAACCCCAGCTGCTTCGGGGTCAATCCAACAACCAAGCGCAAGTGTCGTCAGTGTCGGGGAGGGGGGGTTGGACCGTACTTATATGAAGCCTACATAACTGCTTCCCTACGAATAAACTCAACGCCGATGATTTCATAAATGTCGGCGGCAGAGCGTAAATGTCACTTCCCAGGCGGAACGGCGCGACCGTATTTCTCCCGAATTAATGTCGCACATGTGTTCTTCGCCAGCATTACTCTGCGTCTAACTGGACCTCCCGCAGATCCGAGAGTTGCGCAGAAATCGCAGAACCAGACGAAGCGTTAAGGGTCTTATTTGTGGTTTTTAAATGTAATATTTCTAAAAATCTTTATCTTCAAAACAGGGGTTTAGTCAAAAGGAGGGAGGATCTGGGGGGTTCAAACATCCCCCCCTCTAAAATTATCTACAAAAAAATCGAAAACAACATATAAAAAATTTAAATATTTTGATTAGTATAATACTCACAGTTTCGTTACGAAAAACTGCTGAAATAGCACTATTCTGAACCTTTAAATCCAAAATTTTTCTGGGAGGATCCCCCGGACCCTTCTCCACCATTCAAAGGGGAGGTCGGTGTTCATTGTTTATTCAGGTACACGACCTCACAAAACCGTCACAGAGATTAGTTCAGAATTGGTTTTTTTACTATGAAGCATTATTAAAAAATGAAAAGCTCAATTCGTGTTGATTGTCAACCTGCATGAAATGCAAGTCAATAATTCGCAACACTGCAAAAAATTATATTTAATCTTACCTTGACGCGGTTTTGCGACGGAAATATTTAGGCAACACTTGGTTTCAATGCCTCGTGTTCACATCTGCAGCTCTGCTTCGTGGTCTGTGATTGGACGGTTTAACTCTCGCTTGTCTTGTGGTTCTACCGGCCAATAGCAGACACGGTGTCACAATATCCTTATTCTGATTGGAGCATTGAACTGAGAGATGTGACGCTACCGACGACCACGAAGCAAAACTGCTGATGTTCGCGTAAGGAAGTGAAACAAAATGGCGTAGTAATATTTTCGCGACAAAATCATGGCTCTAGCAAGTCACTGTAAAAAAATCCTCAAATATTAAGGAAATAATTAACCTTAACGCAGTATGGGACAGTTACCACACTTCCGCCTTGTAAATATGCAAACTTTGACACTTGTTACAATACAAGTCTGGTAACTTCAGTAAACATTTGATTGTTTTATATAAAAGTTTAGGAATGCTACCATAGATGTCTGGGAAACTATTCTACAATACCTACTTTATTAGCTCTCATATCCGCACGTGTGGCACATTTACAATCTATTTTTTAGAGTGTAGGTATGGTAATATTGTTTCCGATACATCACTATTGGCAGTTCAAATGCATACTAATATATATAGATGGTTCGGAATAAAGTGAACACTAAAAATTTAACCTTTGAAAAATATCACTAGTCATTACTGCATTGAATTCAGCATTAATAATAGTTGCCTTTCTATTTGAACAGTTGGCAGCGAATTACTGAATATAGTTCCGTGTATTTTCTTACTTTAATACAGCGGTGCTGTGGTAAAATGAACTTAAACCGACATACTCGTATTTTATATGATTAATTATTTTTTTACCAAACTAAATAGGTTCCTACCGACTGCACAATTTCTCTTACACGCGCAACTATTAAGTGACGTGTCCAGAGAGGTACGGCGTTTCCGGTCGTCAGCCGTTACGTGCGGGAAAGTACAAACTGGCTGAAAATAGAAATTTAGCAGGGATTTTTTGAGTGCTCACTTAATTCCGAACCGCCTATAGCAACAATACTCAAAAGTTGCTCTATTTACAAGCCGAAGTATGGTATAGGTAGTTCGCGATTAAGTGAGCACTTTCAAAAGACCATTTTGTGTAGAATAATGAATTAAAAATATTATTAACTGTGGCTTTAGACCGCATACGCCAACTTTTGAGCACAGCACAATCTATAGTCTATACGATCAGATAGTTTATTATGTTGCTTCATTTACATTATAAAGTGGTAAAAAACTAAAAATTATTTGGAAGGAAAAAAAGTCACCAGAGTTTCAAAAGTGCTTACTTTATCCTGAATCGCCTGTAGAGGCAAGATTATTTCGCGTATTGATTCTAGGTCAGGTTGAATGCCAACAATGTATACTTCACTACTTCTGTGATTAGACGACACTTGTTTTAACACATCTTTGACGACTGCAAGCCAGTGATAAATAAGGAAACAAGTCGTGGTGGCAACACGTGCTACGGTTAGAAGACAATGTAGCCTATATTTGACTTTGGCCAGTGTGTGTATAGGTCTGAGAAGTCTAGGCTGTTGCCAGAGTAATACGCGAAATACTAGTTCCTCTACCGATAAGCATTATCCCATACAGCGTATAAACGAAAAATTTCCATAACTGTTTAGGATTTTTTTAAAGTGCCAAATCCTTTGTGTTTCCGAATTATATAGCCTCACATTCACAAAACACTGTCCACTGAGGCATATTTCCACAAAGACCGACATCTGTAATTCAAGTGAAACCCTCGCCAGTTCATTGGTCAGAGGAGAGACAGAAAATAATCGTGAACGCGGCCACAAGAGAGGACTTCATAAAGAAACGGTCGCTAGAGCGCCGAGCGTAAACAAAGACCAGCGTTCAAAGAGAACGACGCGAGTGTTGGAAGGCCAATCACTAGAAAGCAGGCGCGCTTGTCTCCGCCAATCACCTGGCGAAACTGATCACTGTGTTTTCTCCGGCCACCGGGTGTTCAGAAACATGCTGCCTTCAGCTGCTGCGTGAAACCGTTGATTGCTGCAGCACTGCGAACCACGCGCTGTCAGGATTTATGCCATTGGTTGGAGAAGAGGAACAGGGAAGGGAGAGGTAATTGAAAAAAAAGTCCTCTTAATACTATTACAACTTCAAGAATGTTATACATTAAGGCGAAAGGAAACTCTAAATTTGTGAAATTCGAAATTGACAATATGACTTTTCTGTTAGGGTGCAAAAGTATAAACATTTTAACATAAAAAATATCGCCTTTATTCTTCAAAACGTAACGAACATATCAATATGTAATTAACAAAATACCAAGTTTCGATAGTCGTGCATTTATATTTTAATGCGCACATATTCTCTAGTTATTGAATAAAAATAAATATTTATGATTGATTGTCTCTGCCATATCTTTGAATTTTCTCTCTCATATTGCTTATGTTTAGCTTACAATAAGTTCGTTTTCTTTTTTTCATATAGCATTTATTTTGAGAAACTGGGAAATGTTCGTAGGTAAAACCACTGTCCGCTTCACTCGCCTATAGTTAAATTATAGCACACTTTACTCTGTTATTCTGCGGTACCGACCCCCGATTAATTATTTCACTTAAAACATGATTAGCCTACGAAATATGGGTTGGTTTCATGCCCATGTATTATTTATAGTAAAATATGAGAAAACACCTATAATATATTGAATGACCATATTTTTTCTCATAATTTCGAATATGCGAGAAACTATCGGATTCTTAGCAACAGACTGAGGCCTAAAGTTAATTAGTGCCAGAAGACATTATGGTTAACTTAAATGTTATTCACTTGCTTTATTTACGAAGAGGTAACTTTGTTAACCAATGAAACGCTACCGCTGAAACAGGGTCGGTAATCACTAGCGACTTAGCGAAACTCGAGACTGTGCAACAGACAGCAGTCAGGAGTCACTGATACATCAATGAAAGTCACTGTTATATACGTTATTAAAATGTAGTCGTTGCCTGATGGTAATACCTCCGATGTCAACTGCTTTCATTTGTGGAGAAGTAAAATTTTTTTATTGTAAAATGGCTGCATGATATTTTGTATAAATTACTGTAACAGATAAATCATAAATCACGATTTTTGTCCATGTGATTATAAAAATGAACCTACTAGTAGAAATTTAATACTTATGTTCATAACAATTACTTAAATACCCACAACCCCCTCCATTTTACACTCACTTTACATAACAAAATGTACGATTTGTGTCTACTATTTTGTTTTCAATACTGTAGCTCCTCAACAAATTCTATACTGTCATCGCTTATTTTCTTCTTGATTTATAAACGTTTATTTGTTTTAATATTCAGAGCTTAACCCTTGTAAATACAATTACATTAATTAAGTCTCTTTACGAATGAGCGTTCGGTTTTTTTAAAGTTAAAACAATAAAAATGGTGGAAGAAATGTAGCCCCACCCCGCCGGGAATCGACCCTGGGTCGTCATTAATGGGAGGCTAGTTGTGTGTCCACTACAACACCACGGATCCTATAATCGGTGAGAACAGGTGCAACATTGCACTGTGCGCCGGGAGAGACCATGTTGACGAGACTCGGCGTAACTGAAGTGACACGAGAGATAGAGAGTTGTTTATTTCCTCTCTTGTTCAGAGGTGACTTGCAGGAACAGCAGGCAATATAACGCCGGAGGCTGCCCGCACATCGCTACATAATGCTTTGCACACGGTTAAGGGGACAGCCTACCGCGGGCTTGAAATGCACTGCAGTGTGATCGGCATGCACACACATGTACCAACGTACAAAGAGATATTACGCTTCAGACACAGACGGGACGTCACTGTAAAGACACCATGCTTATTAAGAACAATGTTTCTAAGCCCTTTAGCATAGCTAAGCCCGGCCTTTTCAGAATGTCGTGGTGATATGTGAAACTCAGACTGAGACATGCACTGAACTTTGCTACATACTTACCGCCAATTAAATTATATGTTCTCAGGTCAAGGTCACGAAAACTTATTTATGTTATTTTTTATTTTTTATTTTTTTTAATCTGAAAGTCAGCAGATATCGTAATACCGTTACATGTAAATTTTGGAAATAGTTTCTTCTATGTAATCTAATATTTACGAAACCAAAGTTTTTATAATTTTGGCAAATTATCGACTTAAAGAAAATTTAATTAATTCGTTAACCAGCCAAACCTATAGTAAATTATCCTTTGAAAAAAAGTAGGCTAAGTAATACAAACAATTATCAGCATTACAACGTAACGGTTTTGTGATAGATGACCCGTGGCTAAAATTCATAATTTTATATTTGCGCGGCACAGCGTTCGTTTGTACTTGTGACTACATTTCTCCCTTGTAACATTTTTTTAACTCTCATAATCTTCCCATAGCAGTATGTCAAAGTCAAAACTTGCAAGTTATGGGAACATGGGTATAACATAAACCAAGTGACTTACTCGAATGAAATAATTTACTCTGAAATGAAATATTATGGGCCATATGCTAAAATATTTAAACACACAATGAAATGCCTTTGTACTTTTTAAAACAATCTGAAAATGATAGAAATTTACGTAATTTATGCCAATTTTCAAAAATACAAAAGGACTTCGTTGTGTGTTTTCAAATATTTTAGCATATTGCCCATAATATATCATTTCAGTGCAAATTATTTCACTCGATTAAGTCACTTAGTTTTCCTTATTCCTATGTTTACGTAACTTGCACATTCTGACTTTGAACACGCTATTATGGGAAAACTATGAGAGTTAAAAAATTCTTACAAGTGGAAAATGTAGCCATAAGGAACATCTATAAAACGAGCACTATTTCGTACAAATATAAAACTAATAATTTTGGCCACGTGAACACCCTTAAGGCGGCCGCCTGGCTGGCACTGGAACTGCGTGCAGCGTGTTCCAGAGTTACGTTTTTTCTCAGAGACCAGTAAACGAGCGTCCACAATGCTTATCTACGAACAGTAAACACACTTCAGACTATTTGTGAATGTGACTTTCAAGACACCACGCACATTGGAAGCATTATTTTAAAGTCCTCAAACTTGGCTAAAATCGGTTTCTTCACGCGGTTGTTACTCAAGATATATGTAACGGATTTGTTCGAAACTGAGGTCTACAAGTACATTGTACTCTGCTATAGTGACGCGTTCAATAAAATGATGGGGTCACCGCTTAAAGTCTCGAAAATAAAACGTTACGGCGGGAACACTGCGCACCTGTTTACGACTTTGGACGTAGGGGCGATATTGCAATACGTGTGCCAGCTGACATCGCTCATAGTGCCTCGTCGATTTTCGCCTCACACACACAAAAATACCCTTCACCAGTCGGTCGCCTTAAGGGCGTTCAAGTACGATAAAATCATGATTTTATATATTTAGGAAATATTGTTAGTTTTGTAGACGATAATTTTGAGTCCATTTTACTCTTACGAAACAATTTTATCTCTCATAGTTTTCTCATAACGGGGCGTCAAAGTCAAAATTTGCTTATTACTCTGCCATGCAAATAGTGAAAACCAACTGACCTACTTAAACAAAACAATTCACTGTGCACTGACATCCCATGAGCTATGCAATAAAACAGTAAAAAACCCAAGACATAATATTTTGAATTTAAAAAAAAATCGCAAAAGTACAGAAAAAAAAGTTGCAAACTCAGCAATTTCTTAAAAATACAAAAACTTTCGCGGCATTTTTTCAAATGTTTTTATTACGTAGCCCATAGTAAGTTATTTCACTGTGAATTATTTCACGTATGTAAGTCAATTGCTCTTCACTATTTGCGTGGCAGCAGAACATGCAAATTTTGACTTTGACGCACCGTTATGAGAAAACTACGCCAGCTGAAATTGTTTCGTAAGAGAAAACTGAACTCACAAGAATCATCTACAAAACTAACACTATCTCATATAAATATAAAATTATGACTTTGTCGCACTTGAACACCCTTAAAGCCCGATAGCAAAAATCTATCGGCAGGACTCTGCACGCTAGTTCAGCGCCCGGCTCGACTTGGCGATGTGGTGTTTGATGCGTACTTCAAGGTCGTCCTTATCGCTCCGTCATTTCTGATCCTCTTAAAAGTGATGGATACAAGTAGGAAAATGTCGCGTGTTCACTGACAAGTAGGTTAGCTCCAAGAATATATGTGTAATCGTGCAGACAGCAGCTGTTTATTAGCTGCTCGCTGACACTGTGAAATGGGCCTGTGTTCAGTTACAGTTTCATTATTAGCTCAAGTACTTCCAGGAAGTGTCGAGTAAGTCAACGGCCAAATCTGAACTTGATACAGACCTATAGGTGCTGGCATTCCAGCTTGCGCATTAAAGAAAACGCGAATTTAAGCGATAAGGTGCGCGGAGCCCTTAAGAAAGCGTGGTACATAATTCAACGCTAAAAACATTAATCTATAACTGCAGGTTTCTTGACGCCAATTTGCTAAAATTAATCAATAGCAATCCTAGACAATAGTTTTAGCCAACGTTTTAAACAAAATAGTTTCCAGTGTTACGAACTTCTGAGGCACAATCTCTGACGCCGGAACCGCGTGCATTTAACTGCGCCGCAAGAGATCACTTGTAAGTAATTAGTAATTTTGGATAAATATTTACTCATAAAGTTGGCAAATACCATTACGTACGATTGTCATTGAGTATATTATCAATATTGGCTTCGGAAAATGGGTAAAAATCAATTGATGTTTCCAGCGTTTATTTATCTACCACGCACTCTCAAACACGCAGTACTCGAGAGCCTTGTGGTCAAACCGTACTAAATTACAGCTCGGTATAAAAATTGCGCAAATCCGTGAGTTACCCCAGGATTCGAACTTGGGACCTCGCGCTTCACGGGAGACGTAAATGGCAGTTTCTTACAGTAGGGATCGCCGTCGACATGATGTAGAAGCGGGATATTTATGGTGTTTTTTGTTGGGCCGGAGCGAATCGTGGTTTTGTTTGGCTTTCAGCGTGTGACGTCACGCCACCTGTCTGTCTGTCCCGCCCCTCCACTTCCCCTATCCCCCCTCCCCCGGGAGGCTGGCGGTGGACCACCCAAGGACGACAAGGCGGGCAGGATTAAAGCGTGGGTGACTCGATCCATCAAGCGTCGCTGTTGCTCAACTGACACGGCAGCCGACCGACCTTAAAATAATACCGCCCGGAGCATTAAAAAAATTAAAACTGAGAAGCGAGGGTGAAACGAACATGCGTGATTCGCCATCCCCGCTTACCCTCTTTCCTACAAACTTCTTTGGCAACCATCGCTTGTCCCCGTCCGGACAAAAAAAAATTATAAATCCGCATCCTCAATGCGAAACTTATCGCTTTAAATATACGCAGTTAGTCGTGGCTGGGCGGGCGTTTTGCCATGTTCTGATGTGCAAGGTTCGTGTCTTAGAGTGCGTCTAATTGAATTAATTAGGTCCTCCTACTGCTTGATGGTCAACATTAAAGGAGGGAAAATTCTAGCAATTTGTGTTAAGGCTATGATCTTTCATTTCGCAGTGATTTCAAAAATATTTTTTTGAAACACAACCTGATACATATATCAAAAATGTATTCTGGCAGTTTTAACACTTATATATCATTGTTTGCATCTGAATTTTTCTGTTGCAATACACCAAACTGATTTGTAGATACCCACCCCCCTAAAATATCACAAATTTTGTTGCGAAAGTAATCCAAAATTAAACAAAATAATGTTTTACTAACAAACTATACATTATTTTAAAAAACGCTCTATGCTAATTGTGCATCGTATTACTGTTAACATTCAAATTTTTTTCAAAGCATTTGGTTTAAAAATAATTTAGATATTTGCAATTATCTTAAATAAATGAAAGGTTGTGGCCTTAATAAACTGTAAACAATGTTGTCTGGTGATGTTACATCACTATATTTACTTCTTAAAAGGATGTTATCTTGTTCTTCATGTTACAAACACTTGAAATTACTCTGCAAGTATTGAGAGTACGACCCACATGTATACGAGATGTTTAGGTTCAGACGATGTACAATAGATACGCTTTTTTATTGCTATCTACTTGCGGTCTAGGCTTGCAGTCTTTAAAATACTCGTGTAATATTTTCTTTTCCGCTACTTAACAGTGTAAACATTGCCACGTGCCTTGATAAACACGGTGTATACATTTAATTATTCTCAAATATTTAATGCCTAACGACAGGACTTGTACATATATAATGAATGTCTGTCTGTGAAGTATGCATTCCTGTAACATTAATCCTACTGTGATGATGAAACTTTGGTGAGTTGTACATGCGACCGCAAAGATTTCTGACAGAAAAATCTCTATTTAATGAAATAGGGTGGGCAGACGTGGCAAGGGCGGCAGAATGGGGTACCAAATATTTGATGAGAAAATTTTATTTTTTAAATGTTTCTATAATAGTGTTTAGATTTCCCAATAAATTTTTCTATTAGAATATTTTTTTTTCAATTAAATTTTTTATCGTAATTTATTACTTTCAATTATCAGTCTCAGTTGTACTATTATAATTTATTAATTTATGGACTTACGTCATTGATCATGTATGAGCATACACGACCAATGGCGTACGTCCACAAACCCATAAATTCTAATTGCAAGCTCCCTTTGCAACAAACATTTAAAAATCTCATCAGTAGTATCTACTGCTTAGACGAGATTTGCAGTCCCGAAAAATTATTATGAAAAACTTACAGTAATCAAAACATTTTCAGATATTATTTTATTGAAAATATAAATACATATTTTTTGAAAAAGTACCTAAGATAATAAGGAGTACTAATACTGACCTTTTGCACGAATTAGATGCATTAATTTGAAAACCACGGTATGAAGTCGCGGTCAATAGGTAATATGCAAACTATATAAGTGGTGAAATTGTTAATATTGTAAGATCTCTAAATGCCCTAGCTTTATCGTTAATTGTCTATGCCACACAATATTGCCTCTAGCTACAGTATATTTATTACTGCAATCATACAGGTCAGTAGGAGAGCCTTACAGTTTGTATTTAAGAACTTCTCCGACATTCACTGCGTCTAGAAAAATGTATGACAAACAGCTACATTAAAAAAAAAACCTACATTGCAAAGGCGACCTGAATGCAAGGCGTAGTTGCAACCTACGTTATATCGCTGAAATGAAAGGAGGCCGACGTTCGAACCCCACATAAGGAACGTGTGCACGTTTCTTCTCATTGACTACGTAAGTTAGCGCCCTCCCAGTAGTTAGTCGATTGCCGTAAAAATGGTGGCGTGAGTATGAACACAAATTTGATTTAATATGCTCGTTCAAATATTGAGGGAGCGGATGACAGCGGGAGGGGGACGAGAATGAGTGTTAGAGAAAGTAGAAGAGATGTCTACACAAAATTATTTAGTAACTACATTGATAAGTATTTTCACGCTCTGGGTTATAGTTTAAGACATTTATTTGTCATGTAATAGATTTTTTACTATATAAATTCTGATCTGAGAATAGAAACAACATTATAACTTAGGCCTTGTCATCCAATAAAAAAACAGGTAATACCTAATAATATAAAACCGTAATTTACGATGTCAAAGACAAAAAACGCCGATTCATTTTCTGAAAATTTTGTAGACGGGAAAATTGAGTAAATAATAAAATAAAAATCTCTTGATTATAAATAGCTGTAATGTTTCGTGATTGGTCCATTCAAACAAGAATTATTTCCTCACAAAGACAAGTGAGGCGAAAAACCGATGTATAACTGCGTATGTAGGCCTACGTACACATACTGTATGGTATCATAATTTAGCCCGTTCAGAAATATTTTCGCGGGAAATGAATGTTCCTCCGCATCCGTCATAGGTAGAGATGGTGGTTTATCGCGGGAAAACTTGACTGTTTGCTGGATTTCAGCACACGTTCAGTTTACTAGGTTATTACTGGTTCTCTTGAACGTGGAGCCGTTGACCTATTTGACTGAGCCAATAAACATTCCGCTATTGTAATATTTGATGCATGTTGTAGGTCTGCAGATAACTGTGTTAGACGTATATTACCCAATAATTTATGTTGCAGGGATGTACAGCGTTTTCAAGGATATGTTGGCGCAAAACATTTTTACACCTGATTCATTCAGTCATTGGCTGGATGGGCCACCACACATTGTTATTGCGCGAGAAAAAAGTTCCCATGGTATTTTTCAATATCTAAGCCAGGCGTGTCAAACTGGTAGTTCGCGGGACACATGCAAACTTCCGAGGATTATGCTGCGGCTCTCCTCACCTCCGATCGAACATTATGGCGGGGGAAGAGGAGGGAGTTCACTCAATATT
This sequence comes from Medauroidea extradentata, assembly GCA_003012365.1. Classification (NCBI taxonomy): domain Eukaryota; kingdom Metazoa; phylum Arthropoda; class Insecta; order Phasmatodea; family Phasmatidae; genus Medauroidea; species Medauroidea extradentata. The sequence continues at coordinate 30,954 of PNEQ01111584.1, forward strand.
TTAATTGTTTCAATAATTTTTATAATTGTACTCGATATGGTTTGTTGCGTAGACAACACTGCGACTACTTTTAACAGTAATGAACATTTGCTAGCTTAATGGTTCTTGTATAATGGCATGTTATAGTACAAAATTGCGTAAATCGGTTTTATACTAGAGAGGAAAACCAACTGACGTTCATAAATGAAATAATTCACACTGGAAAACTGTGTCACGGGCTACATTTATACATGTATAAAACCGCTTCATTAATTGGCATTTTTCAAAAATACAAAAATATTCCATGTGGTTTTTCATCCATGTCTTGACGTAGCCCAGTTTATATTCCTTTCTAGTATAAAACAGTTTAATGCACATTTTTGTTTTGGCACGTTAGTATACAAAATGGTGAAAGCTGGAAAATTTTCACTACTGTGAAAATTATCCACAATATATGCCTATAAAACAAACCATGTCTTGTAAAAATATTTAAAAAATATTGAAATAATTAAAATTCGGCAGGTAGTAACTCCCCGTCTTAAAGGATAGTTTATTTAAAATAAAAGGAAACTGTTGAAAATCCAAAATGACGGGGTCCGTTTGTCGTGTGCGGTTCGCAGTACAGAGTCATATTAACTCATAACGAACAAAATATGAAACTGAGATTTAATGGGCCTGTCTACCTGCGCTTCAAACGCGTTGCAGCGAGTTACAGGTAGGCTGTTCTTTTTTTGACGAAACTATTTAACGGAAATTATATTTTTAAATGCACGAAAAGAACACGCACTTCAAACTATGCCGCTATAGTTTTAAAAATTCTGCACGTTAATTAGAAGCGTCATTTTCGGGCCCCTAAAAATCGCCAAAAAATGGGCTTCCCAGATTGCCGTATATGCAAAAATAACCGGATTATAAACAGATAACTATAGAAACAAGCGTTAGACTTTTTAACTATGTTGTCTTCAAATAAAATAATGTCACCGTTTAAAGTCCCATAGGAAAAAGGATAATAGTAAAGCACAGCCATAGCCATCTTTAGTAGAAGGCCACGGCCTTAAACCTGGCAACCCTTCCAGGAAGGGTCATTTTTACACTTCTTCTGTCTCGCAGTGGCGTCACCTGATTCGCCGGTGTGTAGGGCAGAATAATGAATCAGGTACCGCCATTGCCATTGGAGCGGTAAAATAAGTGTTAAAATGACCCTTGCGTGCAGGGTTGCCTGATCTAAGGCCGCGGTCTTCTACTAAAGATTGCTATGGCACAGCACGCCAGCTGAGTATCTTGCGCGGAGAGGCGATAATGCATTACGTACGCCGGTCAACGGCAACCTTACCGCTCCTGCCTCGCACACACACGCAGCCTATCTAGGCCTCTTAAAATCACGCCTTCACCACATACGCCTGCTTCTCGCATGTTTTACGTGGCAACCATCTCACAAACTTCTGCGGCGTAGTTACGAAATAGTCGCGAGTGATGAAACTTTTATCTCGCAGAATGAAATCACACCTCACACGGAGCAGGTAGATATAAAATTTTGAAAACATGACGGCGCTAGTTGTCGGCGAGGGAAGCTCGTCGATAATGTCGGAGCGCTCGCCAACAGGTTACACAACGACTAGCGACCCCCTGCGGTTCCAGAATCGAACAACGGCCCTCGCGAACAACACGACGAGTCCTAAATCGTTCGCGCGGCTCCGCGGGAAATCTCGCCGCGATCGGCATTACCAATCGCCGCGTTGTTCGGACTCTCCATCAAGACGGCGTTCTCGCGAGAGGAGATGTTGCATCACGGGTGGTTTGAAACGTGGTTGCATCTATAGAAGTTCAATAAGTAACCAGCTCGGGCTGTGTAGGTTTGTTGCGACGCTAGCTCGAGGACTGGGAGCACGCAGTCGCGTAGGTCGATTATTGCTTGCTCAAAGCATACTGCAACGCCTCTACGCGCAGGAGACTCTACTCGATTTAGATAGTTGGAAATTACGTTAAAAAAGGACTTAGTTCCTGTCGAATTTACACGCGTATGTTCCACCAGTGATGTTTTTGTTCATCTCGCTGCCATCAATATTGCTACAGCATATCTAAGTTTTTTTTCTTCAATGCCCTGAAAACTGCAAGCAAAATTGTATTTTCATGATAAATAAAGCAAAAAAAAAAACATACACAGAAGTTTCTTTCGTGGGCGGTAAGAAGGACTTAAAGTCTAATTAATTCCTATTGAGACTCATGCTTTTCTTGCGCATTTAGTGGACGTTTAATAGGGCACACATCTCATTACATATACATGTAGTTCTATCCTTATTGCCACTTACAGTGTATAGTAAGAAGACCATAAGTCTCGCTATATATGGCCTTCTTACGAAACACCAAGGATTTGTTTCCATATGTTCCTCCCTGCAGTGACTATACACAACACTGAGTTGTCTGTGGAACATTAGACTGATAGGGACAGGTATACTCCACAGCCAGTAGCGTGCAAGAAGCAAGGAACGTATTGTCCAGTAATAAACCTCGGTCTACACAACACATGTTTATTGGATAAAACAGGTAGGCATACCGAGTCCACGTGCTCGAAGTGTATAGTCGGAGCTTATATTGCATACCTTGGAACACGACCACGATCACAGCCATCTTTAGTCGAAGGCCGCGGCGTTAGATCTGGCAACCCTGCACACGAGGGTAATTTTAAAACTTATTTTACCTCTTCAAAGGCAATGGCTGTGCCTGATTCGTTATTCTGCCCTACATACCGGCGAATCAGGAGAAGCCATTGCCGTTGGCGAGACAAAAGAAGTGTTAAAATGACCCTTCCTGGCAGGGTTGTCAGATCTAAGGCCGTGGCCTTAAAGATGGCTATGCCACGATACGCCGTTGAACTCCGCTAAATACAAACACAGTATATATATCTGTGTCCTTATTCTCGCCATGCCAGGACTCCCAGGTAGAGTTACAGGAGTGGCGGAGTTATAAGGGCGACATTGAAACGCGCATCAAACACCACATCGCAACAACGAGCCAAGCAATGAACTAGCGTGCAAGATTCCCGCCTATCGACTTTTACAAGAGACCATACAATTTTACTGGCGTAACGTCAGTAGCAAAGTTCAATGCACGATTCTGTCTGAGTTTCTCATACATACAGTTATTACATTTTGAAGTACGGCAATCTAAAAAGTCTGTTTTTAGTTACGTTGGAGGGCTTCGAGTGAGTGAGAGATTTTCGGTCAACGCTCAACATCGAGGTCTTTAGCGCTGATTAAGGGTGACATGAGGCAAGTATGGAGCAGCACCGAAATGAAAGGGGCGGGGGAAACGAGAGATTCCCGAGAAAACCCGCCGACCAACGGCATCGTCAGGCACGATTCCCAGATGTGAAAATCCAGGGACCGGGAATCGAACCCGGATCGCTTTTGGTGGGAGGCGAATGGTCTGACCATTCGGCCACCGCGGCCCCTGGAGGGCTACGAAACAGTGATTTTAATGTTCAAGGTTTATTTAACTATGACATTCCGTCCTTGTCCGTGGTGTTTAATTTTCGCGTACAGTGGACATATGTAGAATATTGTCGTAAAAATACCGTACTTAACCGCACATTACAACGAATATGAAGCTCGTGGTGGGTGGCGTATTTACGGGCCTCGTCTAACATGCGCTGAAAATGTTATGCAACGTGTTCGTAAATACGTTTATTTCACGAAACAATTCCACGTACGCACATTGCAGCAATGTACGAAAAGAAAACACATTCCAAACTATGACAGAAGAGTGGTTTCAAACTATCACGTCGATTAGAAAAATCATTTCGGTTCCCCTCAAAATGGCTAAAAACAGCTTTTTCAACCTGTTTTATCTGAAAAAATACCCACGGGATTCGTGTGAAACTTGTCTAGGAGCATTAAATGAACTTAGCTCAAAACATTCCATCAATAAAAATATAGGGTCACCACTGTAAGTGTCAGTCAGGCGAGTGATCTACGATACCACTGCACGCCGTGTCTGTGTCTTGCGGTAGAGGCGATACCGCACCAGATGAGCCGGTCAACATCGCCATTGGCGCCGTGCCTCACTCACACAAACACACGGCCAGCACGTGGGCGCCTTAACATCAGTAGAAAAACCTCCACAGAGTAAAAGTCAAACAGCTGGAAATCAGTTTGCGCAAGTGTATCACGGTGGTGCAGTAAGATGCCAAGTAGCGTGCCTTTTCTCCGCCGCTAGGCTTGGAGTCGGGCTCGGCGGCAAGATGGGGAAACGTATCCGACAAGGCCGTCTAACCACGAAGGTGACTGAGGGTTGGTGGGGGAGGGAGGGCGGAGGTAGACAATAACCATTTACAAGCGAGCAGTTACCTAATTTAATAAGTAAAACAATCCTGTGCGCCGAGGCATGTCGTGTCATGTAGACGGTTGGAGAGGAAGGGGAATGACCATTAGCAGGGTGTTACGTGACGGTGTAAGTGGACTATAAAGGGTGAGGAAGGGGGAGGGGGTTTACTCCACAGTCCCCCTCCCCTACATCTTTCGGAACAATATTATCTATGATCGGCTGGGACCTAGATTGTCCGCTAACCGCCCTGCGGGTATTTGCCAGAACACTTGCCCAACATTCTGCTGTGCTGCTTGAACGCTCAGCAGATAGAATAAAAAAACCTGCAATGCAGGAAGGTTGTGGTGTTGAGCTATGGAGGGGGGTGGTTTATACCAGCTGGACATGCAACTATCGTAACCACCTTCAGTTTCCTGAAGTGTCTTTGAAGGGTCGTTCGTCGACCACTGAAATGACAGAGGGCCGTATCTATAGACCTCTTTCGAATGACAACCAACTGCTATCCCCATAGAGAAAGCATTGGTGGGCAGTTGGTTGTCATTCGAAAGCCGTTTATAGATACGGCCCTGAGAAACGCAATGTGAATTCGACGGTGCTAAGTATCACTTGACTCTGTCAATTGTTACACATGTATAAAATATTCTTCAGCCTTGAGCCAGTTCTTGGAAAATAATTACATACGCCTACCTATTTCCTGTTGTTACAACTATGGGCGAACTTCATCGTTTATTGGACGTCCTAGGCTGTCGATGCCAGCCCCGTGTTTGTTTGGCTCCTGCATTTTACGGCAGGTTTCATATTGGCCTGGCTCCTGGCTTGCAGGGCAGCTATCTTACCTTGACTGGCGGTAGGCGTTTCTGCCATGTTGCTGTCAGCGAAGCCATTTTGCAGGCGTGTGTGTCTGACTTCGCCATCCTACCGGCTATTTCACTTCTGTATTCGCAACTATTCTATTACATTGTCCAGTTTAGGAATGTGGAAGGGTTAGGAGTGAATGAGAGATTTTTGGTCAGTGCTTAACATCGAGGTCTTTAGCGCAGGTGGGGGTGACATGATCTGAGTATGGAGCAACACAGGAAATAATGGGAGGGGGAAACGGGAGATCCCCGAGAAAATCCGCCGACCAGCGGCATAGTCCGGCACGATTCCTACATGCGAAAATCCGGAGACTGACCCTGTCGGGAACCGAACCCGGATCGCTTTGGTGGGAGGCAAGAGGGCTGACCTCTCAGCCACCGCGGCCCCTTGGAAGGGTTAGGATATACAGTAGAACCTTTTTATAACATTCCTGCATATAACATCACTCTTAGTTGGTTACACCATTTTTACATCAAGCATAATTATTAGAGACCGGAAAAATTCGCGAGATCAATGAGCTATAGGTTAGCCTGCAAGAACATGTGTGTATTCGAGCAGACATTATCTGCTCACTGGCTGCTGATGACGCAGTGATATGGGCCTGTATTAAGTTGCTTCTGTACTATTGGCTAAGCGACCTCCAGGAAGTGTCAAATAAGTCACGGACCAATTGCGAAAGTGACACGAACTTATAGTTGTTGGAATTATAGCTTGGGGCCAAAAGAAAACGCGAATTTTTCAGGTCTCTAATAATTATGGCCACGAACTTTTCGCGAAAATAATTTCGCTCAATATTTTTTTTAGTGTCTTGCGCGCACGTCTTGAGCTCCGCTTCACGGTTATTAGAAGCGTGTTTTTTAGAACTCGCATCGCTTAAAGCCTGCGCCAAACACGAAAAAGGTTACTGCAACACAAACACAACTGTAATCTGCGAGAAGAACCTCAACACACGTGAGACTTAAAACATTCAATGTCTGACTAAATCTGAACTGCCGATGTTCACATGGGTACACTGAAACAAACTGGGACAAAATTCTTTTCATGGCCCTAAGCATAATGCTTTCATTTCCAATTTACAACAATGGAATTTATAATTTCCTGCATATAACATCACTGATTCCCCGAGGCAATAACCACAACTCAGGCAAATTTGTTCTTAACTGTAATATTTGACACTACATAAAAAGCTGTGGGCTGAAAACAACTATAGGAAACAAGTTTGTGTTTGAGCGAGTTATACGCGTACATTACAATGGTATAAGTGAAAGTGATCATTAAGGAGGCCATTATGAACCTACTGAAAAGTGTTTAAGAGAGCGTGGTAGATAAATAAATGCTGAAATCATAATTTGATTTCTACGCTTTTTTCGAAGCCAGTATGGATAATGTACTCAATGACAATCCTAGATGATGGTATTTGCCAACTTTATCAGTAAATATTTATCCAGAAATACTAGCTAGTTACGAGTGATGTCTTGCGCCGCAGTTAAATGCACGAGGTTCCGGCGTCAGAGATTGCGCCTCAGAAGTTCGTAACACTGGAAACAATTTAGTTTAAAACTTTGGCTAAAACTATTGTCTAGGATTGCTATTGTTTAACTTTTCGCAAATTGGCTTCAAGAAACCTACAGTTATAGATTAATACTTTTACCGTTGAATTATGTACTACTCGCTCTTAAGTTTCTTGTATACACACAATGTACATATGAATAATTTTTTATAACGTCACATCAACTGCATCACCATTTAATAAAATCATACGCTACAAAGCCGGTGTTTTTTGGTGAAAAGAATTTTGCAACAATTTGTTTCAGTACCTCATGTATACTTATCTGCAACTGTGCTTCACGGACAATGATTGGATGTTTTTAAACTATCCTCGTCTTGGGCAAATCACAGACGTGTGGTGTCGCAGTAACCTGGTTCTGATTGGCATAGGCAAATGAGTACACGCCTCTGCACAAACACACTCTGCCAATAACCATGAAGCACGGCTTGCAAACGTCCGTGTAATGCATTGAAACTAATTGTTGCCAAATTATTTTCACCAAAAACCACTGGCTTCATACATAAACTGTGAAATTCGAAGTTATTTTTTTTTATATTTATTTATAGACGTAAAAAATACAGAGTCCTGCTTGTAACATATAAATGCATATAAAATGTTTACAGTCATATGAAAAACGTTATAACTTCACATTTGAAAAATTCGCGGGTTTGCTGGTCTCTAGGATAGCTTCCAATAATATATGTGTACTCCAGCAGACAACAGCTTCTCATTGGCTGCTCGCTGACACAGTGATAACACATTATTGGACAGTCGTTTAGTTGCTTCTTTACTATTGGCTTAGCGACCTTCAGGAAGTCTCAAATAAGTCAAGGGCCAATTGCGAAAATGACCCGAAGTTACAGTTATTTAGACTCTTAGCTTGTGCCCTAAAGTAAAAGCTAATTTTACAGGTCCGTAGTTGTGACAGAGGCTGTTTCCGAATAGTGCCTTGAAGGATCCTTCGCACCCTCGCATCCTTGAAAAGTGCATCATGAAGGATGCGGCCATTTTTTATTCGTGTCTGAATTCTACCGAGGATCCATGATGCACCCTTCCACACATCCTTGGCTCAAGGATGCGAGGTAAGCATCCTTACGCCCTTGCGACAGTCATTTGTTTGAATTGGGAATTCGGAAGGTATGTTTATGCACAAATGCACCCTCGCCGCAAAGGATTCAAGGATCCGACGATTAATCCTATGAATTCGGAAACAGCCAGAGTTATAGCACAGAATATGTAGGAATACAGAAGTGAAATAGCTAGTAGAACAGCGAACTCGGTCACGCACGCCAGCAAAATGGCTTCCCTGGCCAGCAACATGGCGGAGACGCCTACCGCCGATCAGCGTAAGGTGGCTGCTCTGCTAGCCAGACCAATAGGTAGGGCCACGAATTTGTCGCGAAAAGATTTTTGCCCCACTTTGTTTCAGTGACTCACGTGCACATCGGCAGTTCTGTTTCAAGATTATTGGCAGCGGGTATTTGTTCAGACACGTTTCTCATTTGACTGCACCAATCAGAATAATATTATTGTTAGTCTGTACGTATATAATTTGCCAAGGCCAGTGAGAGTAAAATCATCCGACCACAGACGATGTAGCAGAGCTGCAGGTGTGCACATGACGCATCGAAACCAAATGTTGCAAAAATCTTTTCGCCATAAAATCGTGGCTCTACCAATAGGAAACCTGCCGTAACATTCAGGAGCTAAACAGATACGGGGCTGGAATCAACAGCCTTGGGCAGCCAATATGCGGCGAAGTTTGCCCGTATCAAACGTGCCACCACGTCATTTCATGTCTGTATTATAGTTATAAACAGGAATTTTTGGTGAAAAAATTTTTGCCCCACTTCGTTTCAGTGTCTTACGTGCACATCTGCAACTTCATGGCTATTGACAGAGTGTTTTTGTGCAGAGTCTTTATTCGTTTGACTGTGACAATCAGTACACGGATAACTGCGACACATCACGTCTGTGATTTGCGGGTTTAACCTGCTGACGCTGGGTGTTACGGCATCCAATCACTGACCACAAAGCAGAGATGCAGGTGCGCACGTAAGGCACTGAAACAAAGTGATGCGAAAATCCCTTCGGCAAATTTCCTGTCCCTAGTTATAGTGTGCATGTGTGTGAGTGGAGCAACTGGCTGGCTATCTGCAATCACATTCCTGTGGAACTGGTAGCTTTCCCGCTGAGTGTGTATGTATGTGTGTGTGGTCGCGGTAGGCTGGTTCCCCCCGAGGCTATCACCGCGCGGAAGGATATATTGTGCGGCAAATGTACTATTGGTTAACGGGTTCCTTTCGACGAAGTGCGTATACCCCCCCCCCCCCACAGCATTCCTTTCAAAACTCGCCTCGGATCTCGCGACGAGTGTATCGTTGCGTCGATCAAAAATGACGTCCCGTAAAAAAACACCTTAACGACGTACTAAATACTTCACTATTACGCAAATAAAACAATAAAATACCAGTTTCGTCGGTTGCCAAATTAAGAGTCGTGTTTTTTTTTTATAGGATGTTGATACAGGGGTGTGCAAACTACGTCTCGCACGGGCCAAATTCGGTCTTTCGTCACTTTTTTCACGGCCCAGCAATCAAAGAATGTATTCCTGAAATCACAGTTTATTTTTCTCAATTAGAGTAGTCCTGTCTAAATTAAACTCCTTGATTAAAATTATTCATTTATTTAACCACGTCTGCAGGGATCGAAGTGGGCCGTATGGCACAAGGCAAATCCTGAAGAAGAAATACTGCAAGGTTACAGAATAGTCTGATAAGTCTGTAAAATTTTGCTAAGATCCATAACTTTGGACCCAGACATGATCGACGGTGGTGGAGGGGTTGGACTGCTTTCCTCCCACATACCGCGGCGAAGGCCGTCTTAATTTCTGCGTGTCGGATATACAGCAGACTTTGTACCACACGGTACATTTTTTTTTGTACTTTTAGAATAAAATTCTTTGGAAACTAGTTAAAATTTTTTTTGTAAGTTAAAAAAAATATATATTGTAAGCTTTACAGGGAATGCTCATAAACATACAAATATGTCTGCATTTACAAAAAAAAATTGTATATTTACAAATAATAATTGTACATTTTGTAATCATTGTTTGAAATGTCACAATATTTTTTTTTCGGCAACAAGTTTCCAAGAGTTTTTTTTATTACACACTACTTTGTAAAACTTTACAGGCCGTCGAAGTTTATTTTGTTTCACATCAAACTCTCTGGTCTGCTCATAAAAATGTGTCCCGTCAGTTTCCGTGGTTGTTTGGAAAATTTAGACCACTTTATTGACCTACGACATTCTAGACTGATAAACGTTATGACACTAGTTTACAAACTTTTTATAATTAAAGTAGAAATTTGTTTAACACGTACATACAACTGGTGTACTCGGGGATCACCTGTTTTCCTTGTTACTGAATTCCACTCATGTCCCATCCTCATCTTAGACATGGTTCGGGCCGACTGGGCGAAGAGCTTATCTTTCGGGGATGAACGTACAAGTCTTATTTTCATCTCAGCATTCTATCGTCAATAGACTGTTTAAAAAGAGTCACAAGAGTGTGGTTGGTTAGACGTTTAAACAGTAACCGTTTTAAAGCGTTCAATGAGATTTTTTTCCGAGTAGATATTTCATCAGCGGACGTTTATTTATATAGCACTATGCGGTAGTATGTTTCACTTTCGAGTAAAAATTAAAAACTGTTTTTGAAAAATAATGCCTTGAAATCACAAAATCTAGAAGAATTTAAAAATGTTATTTTTATAATTTTTAATATGATATTATCATGGCTTCTATAGTAACCGAAGTTCAAAAACACTCGCGTTTTAATTTGTAAATAAATTTACTATTCGAAAATCCCTCCGCTGATAAAATAGTGCATATATTCGGCAAAAAAAAATCTCATCGAATTTTGATGAGTAGTTCAGATTTTATGGGCGACTGAGTATTCAAAACATCCGCTCGACATCGTACCTTTCCATACCCCTTAACCGAGTTCGGTACAGAGTATTCACGAATTAACTAACCTAGGCCGAAGAGGAGAATGTAGGCGAACCCCGTTTCCTCTCCTCCCAGCCAGTAGGGTTAATTCATGAATGACGTCACATTCGTGAATCTTCGGTACCGACCTCGGCAAAGTTCGTAGCTCCCGTACTGATAGCAGCGCAATTGGCGGCAGAAATTTTCCCTGGCCAAACTCGTGGGTACGAAATGCGTTTATCCTCGTAACCTATAGACGAATTATCCTTAGATCTCGGGGAGGAGTCGCCAAACATGGCCACTACTCGTGTTACAGTAGAACTACGAGCTCCCCGGCCAAATTACCGGTCATTTCACGTCGCTGTAACGACGGCTCTGTTACAGTTAATTAGCACTGGAATTGCAACCACGCTATTCCTATACTTTCCCCACCCCGCCCACTTCTCTTGTCTTGCCACACATCTCTGAAAGACCTCCTTTTTTTTATCGCGCGATCGCACGTTTCCCGAGCGAGAATTCTCGGTCGATAAATCTGGTATGCCGCGATGCCATTTCGACACCGTTCCGTTCCACATTCCTGGTCCGTGGAACGTACTCTGATATTTGGCAACGTGTCGCACGAACCTTGGAGGTGCCGTCTTTCGTAACATGACGGAAATACGGGCTGGGAGAAGGGAATATTCGCGGCGAGATGTCGCCACAAAGAAGTACAAAGATACAAATAGATACACCGTCAGCAACGCCTACTGCAAATTCACACGATCGAAGAATGACTGAGTCTACAAACATGGTTAGTTCATTCTAAAAAAACACTTTCTATTCAACAGCGCAGATGTGGCAAAATAAGTTTTTGTTTAAATATGAAATACTACAAAGTAGATTTGCCACAAAGCTTAAGGGCGCGTCAGAGGCTCAGAAACGACGGAAACATAAGGTCGACCTTGAAGCGCGCATCAAATGCCGCGTCGCCTCAACGTTACAAGCGCTGAACTAGTGTGCAAGCTTCCTGCCGAACTGGTTTTACTATGGGACACTAAGCGGTGACCATATAATTTTATTGGTGAAAAGTGTGTAGCAAAGTTCAATGCAGTTCGCAATCTTAGTTTCGCATACATCCGGTTAATACATTTTTAAGTACGGCAGTCTGAAAAGATGATTTTTTGCTATGTTAGAGGGCTTACAAGCAGTATTTTTCATGAGCATTGTGTCTTAACAATGAGGTTTCGACCTTGTCTGAAGTTCTTTTCGTGCGTTGGCACAATGGACACACGTGGAATATTTGCGTAGAAAAACCTGTTTATGTACCTACTACAACGCATTTGTAGCATGAGGTAGGCGGCGCCCTTAAGGGGAATAGTCCACGGCCATCTTTAATTTACAGTGTTTTCCCCGCTAAGCATCCCTAAGACATATCAACATTTTTGACATCTCATGTGATAAATGTTAGTGTAGTGCAACATTTTACATTTCTGAATAATAACCGACTTCCGTTCGTTGGTACATAAGACATAAAACGATCATTCTTATATTACAACAAATGTCGGGTAGATGAAAATGACTAAAAATAAATTTTTCTAGGGCATTGGTGCAGTGTCATGAAGGCAAAAGAGAAAAACACATACTGGTTTGACACATGCAATAAGAGCACGCTGTTACAGATCTAATTTCCATGCAACTGGATTACAACTACCGCAATCGGCTGTGGCGTCTTAAGGCCGACATTAATTGGCTCATCACTTCCCTCGCCGCCTCTATGAGCTGGCGCTCAACAGGCGTCTGTCTTCCCTTTGAGAACTTCTTTTAAGGTGGGGCATCGGCCGCCGTATTGGATTATTTTATTTTTGTCTTATTTTTCCAATCCTGAGAAGAAAAGTGTAAAATTTGTTATTACGGTGTGGATTCTATGTACCTTGCCCTTCGGCACAAGCATCGCAGTTGAACTTTTATCTTATATTTAGACCGCAATCTGTCGAAAAAATTAAGAATTTAAACTAAAGTAGTTGGGTTATTGCTGCCTAAATACACGTTAAAAGTTCAAATGTTATGCTTGAACTACAACCCCTTGTTATAACTGGGCAGACTGGGCAATTGCCCAGGGCGGCAATCTGGAAGGTACTCAACTCGCAAGAAGAATTGTTTTACTTTAAATAAAAATATTTACTTGATAAAGAACGACCTTTTGTAATTTAATGTAGGCTACTTCATGCAACCACATTCTTAAGAGAAATAACGCACAGCAGTGAGTTTTTCAAATTTTTTGAATTACTTTTAAGGGGGGGGGGACTGTTAATTTTAATCTGCCCAGGGCGCCAGGCACCTAAACGCGAGGACTGTTGCATTATAGCGGAAGATAAAATAAAATTTACGCTGTAATCGCAAATTTCACACTTAGGCGAAAAACAAATCCAGTACGGCGGCTGATGCCTCAACTTACGAGGGTGTTGTAGATAAATAAACGTTGAATTATTCAATTAAGATCTACACTTTAACCCTTGATAATTATATTTGCCAACTTTATGAGCAAATACTTACCCAGAATGATGCATTTGTTAAACATGATATATTGCGCCGTAAGTAAATGTACGACATTTCGGTGTCAGAGATTCTTCTTCATATTTACGTTACTCGAGAAAAAGTTTTGCTCAGAAAGCTGGCAAAAACTATTGTTTAGGATTGCTGTTTTTTATTTTTGCTAATTGAGTTCGAGAAACCTACAATTCTGAAATTATACTATTAGCGCTGAATTATGTACCGTGCACTCTTAAGTGCTGACCAAAATCTCTTTCCTCTCACCAACGGCTCTGGCAACACGCATACGTATGCATTGTAATTTCAACACACGCAATACTTGTCCCCGCGTGCTAGGCGGGTTGCGTAAGCATCAGGCTGAGCCATGCACTGCTTGTCTGCGAGAGCCGCGGGCGGCGACTTTAAAGCGGACCGGCGAGGAACGCGCCAGTCATATTTTCACGCTCTTTATTCAAAACGGGAATTCCTTAGCGTCATTCAAGCGAGTAGCTTACAACTATCCGTATAAAAAAACGTACCGGTCTTTATCAGTGAATCTTCTTTCATGGAACACGCTGTTGCGATGGTGTCACCAATACACGGTGGGATCCGAACCGACCACTTTTATAACATCATCGACTCCGTGGGTTATAAAACCACACATTCTGAGTTGATAACAAATATTCACATTTGCATGTGTGTCTGTCTGAATCCTATAAATATTGCTGAAATACGCTATGTATCCACGTCGACAGTTATCAGAGAACTTTCCAAAATGTTTCCTCTTAAGTGGGGAAACATACTTCGTGGCCGTGAATAGAGAACCGGATATTTCAAGAATTCATTTGAGATGTTAGATGTTAAACTTCTGTACACGTTAACTGATTTCGCGATTATGTCACTGTCGCCGAAACTCTTCCTTCAGGCCTGTGAAGCAATAGCGGACCTGCATGAAAACACTCACAGACTCGCACGCTACCTTGTCACATGTACAACTGTCCAGCCACTGGAGCAGCAGCCTATTTACAAGTAGCTGAAGACATAGTGTACACAGGACTGCGGAGTCTAGCCGGCTGGTTGTTGAACCCGCGGAATTTCCGGGCTCTCTAGCCATGAACATCCACTTTAAGGTATTATTAGAAACACTGGAAAATCGCGAAAATGTTTAAAATAGTCTCCAATAAACTGTATTATATTAACCGCGACACGTGTGAACAGTTTTGGGACAAATCACACACGCTGTGTGTCCAAGCTGTGCAGTTCTGACTGGGCCTGTTGTAGAGAGAAAATATGCTACAAATAAACGATAGCCAATGTTGATATAAAACATTCAGTGTTATATACATCACGTTGGAGCCTAGCAAACAGTCAAGTTTTCCCGCGATTTTCCAGTGTGTCTAGGAATAATGGTTTATCGTGGGAAAACTTGACTGTTTGCTGGGTTTCAACGAATGTTCAGGTTATAAACATAGGACTGGCTTTCTCTCGTACGTAGAGCTGTTACCTATTTGACTGAGCCAATAAGAATCCCGCTATTGTTATATTTGCTGTATGTCATTGGTCTGCAGACAGCTACGTTGTGTTAGACGTACATCACCCAATCATACATGTCACAAGAAACTAGAGCGTTTTCAAGGGTATCTTGACACAAAAACATTTTCGCGATAAATTATTTTCTCTAGGTATTATGTGACGTTGAGCATTTAACTCAATACAGCAGCAAAAATAAATGTATTATAATTATAACTACGCAAATCACGCTGATTAGTAAGGTTCCAGCCTAGATTTCTTAGTCCTATACACGAACTGGCCACAGCCGAATATCAACAGTGGCTTCTAACCGTGCAAGCGGGTAGCGGGTGATAATTACACGAAGGATTTCCTAATTTATTACCGGTTTACATTCGTCAAAAGCGGGTCAAAAACTGGTGACGTCCAACAGGACCTACATAGAAAAAAATAATCCGCTAAACTCACGTGCCCAATGGCGTGGCGTGGGTGTGTTGCAAGGTAACCTGTATTTCACGACGACTGCGTACAAATCCTAGAGTGGCCTATTAGACGCGGCATCACACCCGTGCCTCGCCACTACCGACAGTCAACTCATTTGTACAGACATCGCAAAATACAGCTTACTTTGAAACACACCCACACCACGCTACTGCACGTACATATAACTATGTGACATATTATACTAAATACTGCTTAAGGAGCCTCCCTCTGCGTTTGTATGTGCGAGGCAGGAGCGGTAAGGTTGCCGTTGACCAAGGTATGTAGTATATTATCGCCTCTCCGCGCACCCAATCGCATGACGTGCAGTGCTTTACTATTATTATTTTTCCTATGTGACTTTAAGCGATGACTAGAGGTACGTCAATTTCGCGGATTCATCTGGCAGCAGCCTAGACTTGTCAGTCCTATACACCCACTGGCCACAATCGATTATATATTGGCTTATAACCGTACAAGCAGATAGCAAGGGATAGCACTTCGCATTATTTCCTTATTTACTACTGGCTTGCAGTAGTCAAACGCGTTTCGTAACAGCCGTCAGCAAGTCACAGACATGACAATAAAGTATACATAATTGGCGTTCAACCTGACCTGGAATGTATATGCGAAATTTACGTACCTCTAGCGATGACCACATTCTTTTATTTGTGGGCCAGCAATAGTTCCAAGTCTAACGTTTGTTTCTATAGTTTTGTTTTTCGAGTCCGGTTGTTATTTTTCCAGATACAGCAGTCTGAAAAACCCCATTTTTGGCCATTTAGAGTGGCCCGCAAATTATGTTTTTAATAAAACGTGCCGAAATTGAAAAACTATGGCGGCATAGTTTGAAATGTGTGTTCTCTTCGTAGGTACTTAAATATAATACAGGCGAAACAGTTTCGTAAAAAAGAATAATCGCGACTCGTTGCAACGCAACTGAAACGCAGGTAGGGAGTCATATAAAAAAATTAACTCAGCCAGTTTTCTCACAGTTGCATTTCAAAGTAAAAATTTGCATGGTTTTACAGTAGTTCATACACGCCTCGAGAACCAATCAACACAATGAAAAGAAAAATTCCAGTACAAAGTATTTTTGTACTTATAAAATATTCCTAAAAGTAGCAAAACATTTCAAATTTCATAATTTTTTTATAACTTCAAAACATTGTTTGTGTTGGTTTTTATATACCTAAAACCCTAGCCCAGGATACGTACTTTCACTGTAAATTATTTAGTTTCATTACGTTAATTTATTTCCAGGGAGTGTATGAACTAAAAACATACAAATTTTGATTTTTAAATTCCACTATGGGAAAACTGACTGAGCTATGTGTTTTTTTTTCCTGTAAGAGGAAAATGTATTTCAAGATAACGTCAACAAAACTAACACTGTTTTACGCAAATATAAAATTACGATTTTCCCCCACTTGAACGCCATCAAGGTAGCCGCACGAGTGAACGTATCACGCTTGTTCTAGAAGCACGGTAACGGCAAGGACGTGTAGAGACGGAAAAACTGTTCAGAGGGACAGCTCCAGGAAAGGAAATAGAAACGTGTTGAGGGTGTTTAAGTGTTTTATTGAAGAGTGTAAAATATTTATAAGTATTTATATCTTTCTCATTTTTCAATAAAATTTAAAAATTGTGATACACTATCATGTTGTAACACATCTTGCAATCGACGCTGAAGAAGTTAAATTGGAATTAAGGTGGTTTGCATGTACTTACAGTATGTTTTACATTTTATGGCAAAAACAAAATAAAGAGCTAAACATTAAACACTAAAGGGGAACGAGTTGTCTGATTCTAGAGAGTTCTACTACTTCAAGAAACATATGCGTCAGTGTGTAACATTATGACTATTTATATATTAGTTTAAATTTGATGTGAAGAAGTGGATAAAGTGTTATTTATTGGTTTAAGGAATATGTAAAAATAATATTGCCCCGTTAGTGTCGTTATTTTATCCCATTTACTTAAAACTCATGAACAAATTTGACACTTGAACAATCTTACAGCTCAGTCGCGTTTCACGTGATCCCTTCCGGACAAAACCAATTTAGTACACTGAGAAAAATAAAATTCTACTTCAGGAATTAAATTAGAAAAAAAATTGGTCTCTGTTTTTTAGTATATCTTAATCTGAAAAAGACTTAGTTACTCACAGTTTTTGGGATATAAAAAATCACAATATATTTCACAGCAAACCTTCTCAGTTAAATTTACCTTCTAGCCAATTGCGTCAATTATACAATAACCCATGTTACACGGGGGGAAGACCAAAGTTAAAAAAAAAAAATATATATATATATAAAGTAACATACAGTGAATTACAGGCTCAATGCTAAATTATTTCAATGAACTTCATTAACATACAAAACAAATCATTGTCAGACTGAACTAAAATTTAAGAATATTGAATTATATAAAATAACTTTTTCTTGAATTTCTTGCATTTTAATGGCAGAGCCAGTAGAAATACCTATGCGGTTCGCCAACTGGGAAGGTCTGTCCTATAGCATTGGGGCCACACGGAGATGACAAAAAGTCATCAGTTGATTCGACAGACATTAAGCCACGTCTAATATAACATGTAATGTAATTCCCTATCCTGCCCATGGCCAGGGCTCTGGGGTAGCCGGAAGTAGAGTGACACAGAGTAAATGTACACTAGACGTGGGGTAACGGAACCACTTGTTGGCGTATTTTGCACACTTGTTGGGGTCGAGGGGAGACGCAGGCCGCGCGGCGAGGGGACAGGTGCAGCTAGGGGAGGTAGGAGGGGTGGCGCCACCTGTCGGGGCGGCACGTGGCCGCGTGACCTTGACCCCGGGCAAGGGTGGGAGGGAAATAGGGGAGGGAGAAGAGGGGGAAGGCGGACCGGCGTGCGGCAGGACCTGGTCGCCCAGACGACCGGCGGGATCGATGGAGCGGCGCGTGGCTGCCCCGGCGCGGCGGCGGTGAAAGTGCGCCTCCCCTCCCCTCTATTTCCCCATAACCCTCCCTACATCCACCCCGGCAAGGTTGCGACACCTTAAAGGGGGAGGTGTCAACCCCGCAGTGTGCTGGCTCCTCTCGACCAGGGCGGTTGTGACGTCACAACACACCAAACATCCTTCATACCTAGAGCCAGTTGTTTTTGGTGAAAAGAAGTCTGTAACAATTATTTCAATGCCTTATGTGAACACCTATTTCTCTGCTTCATGGCCAGCGATTGGAAGTTTTTAACTTTCGTCGTCTCGGGGTCCTACCAGCAAATCACGGACGTGTGGTGTCGCGGTAATATTATTCTGGTTGGTGCAGTCAAATGAGCCAAGCCTCTTCCCTATTATATTCTGCCAATAATCACTAACCAGAGTTGCAGGTGTGCACATAAGACATTGAAACAAGTTGTTGCACAATTCTTGCCACCAAAATTCACTGGCTCTATATACCCCTTGGTTAGAGATGATAGGATATCGCGAAAATGTTTTGTGCCAGCATACCCTTGAAAACACTGTAGTATCTTGCAACATGTACAGATCCAGTGATTTTTGGTGAAAAGAATTCTGCAACAGCTTGTTTCAATGCCTTACGTGCACACCTGCAACTCTGGTCCGTGGATATTGGCGGAGTATAATAGGACAGAGGCGTGGCTCATTTGACTGTATCAACCAGAACAATGTTACCGCATCACACGTCCGTGATTTGCAGGTAGGACTCCGAGACGCCGAAAGTTAATAACTTCCAATCACTGACCATGAAGCAGAGAAACAGTTGTGTACATAATTCACTTAATCAAATTGTTGCAGGATTATTTTCACCAAAAATCACTGACTCTAAACATGTAGGATAGGGTTATATGCGTTTGACACAACGCAGTTGTGAATCTGTTATTGACGACTGTGTGAACGTTATCGCTGCCGTCCGCGCTTGAAACGCGAACAATTACATTCAGTACATAGACCTCTTTACCGTCTTCTGTCTTGCTGAGTCAATGAATTCGTCTCTGATGACAAGTTCAAATAATTCGCTGCACTAATACACTAATTTATTCAAATTTTGGCTGTCATATAATGTTTCTCGTTTGTAACAATGAATGGTCACCTGATAAAAGTTCAAGTGGCCAATCCTTTATATACTAAAATTAATTAGATTCGCCATTTTCTAAAACTACGATTCATGCAAAAAAAATTGAGAACAAAATAATATGAGATAAAAGTTAACAAGATACGTCAATGGAGCCAATGT
This sequence comes from Medauroidea extradentata, assembly GCA_003012365.1. Lineage (NCBI taxonomy): Eukaryota > Metazoa > Arthropoda > Insecta > Phasmatodea > Phasmatidae > Medauroidea > Medauroidea extradentata. Next base: position 50,383 of record PNEQ01111584.1, read on the forward strand.
AATGACAGCGTGTAGATAAAAGACGTTTATTATACGTTCGTAAAATACTGAGGTAAATAATAACTAAAGTGATTACGAACATACGTGCAGGTAAATACAGGACTATAAAATACATGTCATTATCCCGCAAATCTGGAAAACTGAAACACTGCTGACATATTGTTCACGACAAATTAACAGCTTCGGAAATACGTTGATTCTCTAATTAAATTAATAACGAAGATTATTGATAAACATATATGAATTCATTTATTCTTACCGTGAAGGTACTGAGTGAAACTATCATATACACCATTACTTTAAGTCACTATGCAACAATTTTAGTGACTTGCAGTACACTCACAATAAATACAAGACATAATAACACAATGCATATTAAATAAGCCCGTATTGGTGAAGCTGCAACAAATCGATCATTTAATATTTTATTTCGACGCAACAATATGTGTACAGTGTAATTAAAGTTATCTTTGAGAAAAAATTTCGATATCGATGTGTAAATTCTCGTCAGTGAAAGTAAGTTAGTATTTTTTTGTGTAAGTGGTCTACTAAAAGAAAAGAAAAAAACTATTGCTTGTGTGTGCAACTATGCAAAACTAAATTATGTACACACATTTTTATGCATAGAAAAATTTTAGAAGTAATTTATTACAAGTTGATGATAATAGGCTATGGTACATTTATTTAAAAAATAAAATATTTTTTTACTGCAAAACTAGTTATATGCAGTAATTAAAATCATATTACGTCGACAACATGTTGGTGGGCAAGTATCTGAATATGTAGGTGTAAACAAATTCAAGAAAGGTTTACAAAACCTGTGAGATAAAAAAAAAGCAATTAATAGATAATATATTTTTCCAACTTTGAACACTAACATTTTACTAATCTGATGAGTTTCTGAAGACACCATAGTGTTGTAACTTCTGTTCAAGGACAAGAGATTAAGTTTAAGGAATGTTTCTCTGGGAAAAAATATATACGCACAAAAATTGTAAAAAAAAAAATCTAGGACTGTGTTTTTCCATAATATCGTTCGCATTTCAGAAAAATAAAAATTAAATGTTTTCAGCGATAACTAATGTATCACGTTTTCCGAAGTAGAATTCCACGTAGAGAGAAAACAAATATGGAGGGACGATGGTTAACCTACGTGTTGGAAGGAGTCTTTCATTCCAGTTATCTACGCAAGTGCGTTTCTTATCTACCCCACGGCGCCATTTTGTACACGCTGCAGGGGAATGTGTATGTGTTGCTTCTTTGGCACACCACGCCAAACTTGTCGATGCTCAGGATTGGCTGGATGCAGCAGACAACTTAGCTTTCTCTTATATAAACTTGACTCTTTCAGCCATAGTATCCAGTATAGTGTACGTAGCAAAGAAACAGTGTTTATGTTTCAGGCTGTACATACAAGGTAACCAACTTCCAGTAGAGAATTGCCTGCGCACACGAAAGAGACAGTTTCTCTGTGTAACAGTTACTAAGGTTGTCATACGTTTGTTCACGATATTGACAACCACCTTGTCTAGTATAATGATTAAAAATTATTATTTGAGGGGTTCGGCTGTAAATAATGGTAAGGGACATTCAGGAAGAAACAGTGTCATCAGGTGTAAAACATAGTAAGAAACATGCTTCATGTATTTTTAGTTCAGAGTTCCATTTCAAATGGAGACTTGGAGTGAAACGCTTTACTAGAATGAATAAAATAGATGACTTACTAAGTTTTAAACCTGATAACACTGTTTCTCTCTGAATGTCTCTTACCATTATTTACAGCCAAACTCTTCATTTATTAGGGCCTTCAAACGTTAACTTTTGAGTACGGAACAATTCCTACGCTTTGCTTTTTAATTGGAGTCCTTTGCGCGTATTAAAAACTATCGGAAATGATAAAGTAACTGAAAGGAAAAAAAAAGTAACTCGAGGTGCTAAAATGTTTTATTTTATCGCGAATCGCGTATGAATGTCTACAACGCAACTAGCATTATTCAATTCCCCAAAAGCCTACACGAGCTGCACAGCTACACAATCGTAAAAAAATGTTCCTTGCAACTGCTCAAATTGAGCATTTATTCGTGACTAAATAGGGTTATCTGCCAACGGTATGACGAGAGACCTTCAAATACCTCAGATTCATTTTGAAGAAAAATTATGATTTCAAACTCCGGTAGTTGTGTGTTATTTTCGCGAACATGTCACTGCGTATGAAGCTTGTTCTCGAGAAAACTGGAACAATTACAAAGTTTCGTTGTCAAATATACGACAGATAACTCACAAAAGCAGCGACCGATGAACAACAGCTGAGAATAGAGCGTACTGCGGTGTCCAAACACTAGGGTTGACTCAAACACTGTGAAAAATTTTCTCCATCGATTTATGAAACGTCCGGTAAAAATTTCTCCGGGTACCTCTGTGAATTCACGGAAACTTTATTTCCTAATCCGACAGAAGTTTCCGTAAACCGGTTTCATCACACAGAACTGAGCCATACTTACATGTCTAAAATGCTACGATTGCATTTATACAGATTTGCAGACTTACTGGATGACGTTATTAAAATATAGCCGTATTATTTACGCAGCTCTCTAACCCATAAATTTACGATTTTTTTCCGTGCAAGTGTACGCAGACTTACGGACATATTACGTATGATTACGTAGTGTATATTTACTACAGACGCTTCCGTATTTAATTTTTACGTACACTATTTCCGTTTATTAACGATACATTTCCGTTAAAATTCATAATGGTGTACATGAGAGTATTTCAAGTGGTACCGAATGCCAGTGGAATTTTTGGTATGTTACTAAGGAGTACTAAACAACAGTTGCTAAAAACTCTCACAAACATAGGTGGTACTGTTAAAAATAGTTTTCGTTGTTTTAAGGATAAGTGCAACTAGCTTCATGTATGGAAACTCACATATTTATGAATAGGATGCAGGGACAATAATGCGCACGGTTATTTTTTAGTACCTTCTCGCACTTTTATATATGTTTAATTAATGTAACAAAAGTATGCATATCTGTGTCACAAAATAATGCTTGCGTTAATTAAATAGACATTTCCGTAAAATTCTTCGGAAATTCGCGGAAATTTTTAACAGTGAACATGGTTGAAATTGTAGTCATTAACACTCAACATTGTTTGCATCACATTTAACTTTTGTACAAATGCCTTGAAATCACTTGCAAAAATCGAAAATTTACTGTTTTGTGTCCATGTTCATAATATTTTTTTTTTAAACATATGTGTACAAATAACATTATTTTTCCAAAACAACATGGAATGACTTGAAAATACGTATTTTATTTGGCGATAATGTCATTACATCTCGTTTTAAAACATCCACAGGACGATTTAAAATCAATGTTTGTGTTTATTTTTCGTGGGGGAGGGGATATGGTAATTATTCTTTGTGAAAACACTGTCCCCTTTCAAAGAAATTTGTTATTTTTAATTATTTGAACCACTGCCCTATTTAAGTCCCTCAAGTCAATCTCCCCCCCCCCCCCCCCCAAAAAAAAAAAAGAACACATACCAAACTTCTTCAGGCACTCGTATTTATTGATGACTGTCAAAGCGTGTGCTGCTATCTAGTTACGAAGCTTGATTTACAATTATATACAATCATTTGAACACCATAAATACGCTCACGATTGTTAGGAAATCAGCTGGTTTCTCAACAGGTAATTTTACTGGCTACTCAGAGTTGATTTGTTGTCATGGTATGAAATGGTGCACTTTTGAATACTTTAAGACGGTGGTAGTTACTCTTTTCTCAGTTTAGTTTTTCTTCTCAGTTAGCATAATTTAGAATTAAAGTCCTCAGAGTGGTCGAGACGTAGTTGCATTTATGTATTGCAGCCCATAGAGTGTGATGTCCTACGTAAATATTTTTTAGTAATTTTTTTACGGTAAAGTACGTAATCCCGTATTCTTGCCAGCCATATGGCTGCGTTCGATTAGGTAATGTAAACAAAAGAGCAGCGTAAGTGTCTAGTTCTTATAGAATGTCTTGTGGTCAGATATCGCAGACAGAAGGCGAGGAGGAAGGTAATTACTGCACCAATGTGTGGACATCGTGCTGCCGACAAGCCAGTGCCTTCATGCCGCAACGTCCCCTTCTCTGTGGCGTGGCCTGTTTTATCAGCCGGCGTCGATATGTACCGCGATACCGCGTCAATGCGGCCATTGTCGGCCGCCACAACAACCAAGAGGGGAGGGATGGTAAGAGGGGCGGGTGGCTAATTTGCAGGCGCCTTCCCCCTCCCCCTCTGCTGCTCCATGCGATGGTGCCTGGATGCCTCTGCGCTGTTAGCTACTGCGTCACCAGACCAACGTCTTATGCTCGGCTGTGAAGTTGTGGACGGTTCAGGATTAACTGACCACTCAAATCAGTCCTGGTAGATTTATGTTTTCAGCCATTTTGTATCTGTCCGCGCGAAACAGCTAACTGCAGTATCCCAAATGGAAAGAACTTCATTCCAAGAGGCAGGGTTCACTGAGTTAAGTCATTTAAATGACAACCCTGACATCACTTTATTTCCTTATACTTATTATATAACACCGTCATTTTCATTACAACTTATAAAGTACACAGTCTTACGTAATTGACAGAGCAAAGTCCCCCTGGCCTTCAATAAAATCTGCAATATGTTGGAAAACTTACTAGCCACACGCCCATTCCTCATAACCGTCCCAGAGAGTTTGTGTCCCCATCCATACCTCAAGTGGGCTGCCAGGTCTTGCCAATCACATGACCATGTCCTCTCACCTGGAAGGGATACGAGTCCATGTAATCCAAATCTACTAATAAGACCTGGAAGGAATATTGGCCCATGTAGTCCAAATCTCCTAATAAGACCTGGAAGGGATATGGGTCCACGTAGTCCAAATCTTCTAATAAGACCTGGAAGGGACACGGGGCAATTAAGTCTAAATATCCTAATAAGACCTGAAACGGATATGGGCCCATGAAGTCGAAATCTCCTAATAAGAACTGGAACGGATACGGGTCCATGTAGTCCAAAATTCCTAATGAGTCCTGGAAGCGATACGGGTCCATGTAGTCCAAAATTCCTAATGAGACCTGGACGGAATACAGGGCAACGGAGTCTAAATCTTCTAATAAGACCTGAAAGGGATACGGGTCCATGTAGCCATTAGTGAAGACGTTTGATTTAGAAAACCTGTACAAGTTAATTAATTAATCGTATCGTAGAAAAATTAAATTCAAACAGGCTCGGAAATTATAAAAGTAATTTAATTTAAATTTAATGTGAAAAAAAAAAAACAATTTCGCGTTTTAAATTATCAACTTGATGTGACTTATAATTCAGGAAAGCTCAGTGATTGATCAGTTTGCATCCCTTGCCGATACCAGCGCTCAAGCGGCAGAAATTTTCCCTGCGTTAAACTTTTAACACTGAAAATTCTAACCTGTAGTAGAATTAACCTTAGTGCCGTGAAGAGACCGGTGCTTTGCTGTGACGTCAGGAGTGTAGTGCGTCCGTTCTCCGCTAGGGGCGCTTGACGGACTAGTTTCGACGACGAGTGTTTTTGACAGAGTCATATTGCTGTGGGGTCAGTGGGTATGTGCGGATTGACTCCGTCTTACCCATGTGTCGGCGGAATGCTTGATGTATGTGGCGTATAACCAAGATGATTTGAATACGACGTAATAATCATATAGTCGCTTTGTTTGCTTCTTTAAGTAGTATGCTTACTGAATCTATATTTACCGTCGGCTGTAATAGTTGTGTGCTCCATCCGAGGTATGGACGGTCAAAGTGACGTGTTTTATTTTTAACGTAGCATTTTTTTACTACCGATCCTACATTGTGAGTTCAGAACATTTGCATGTCCTCACTACAGTACTTTCTGTTATAACGGCTTATCCACATACCCCGAGCATTCCGTCGATAAGACAGATGTGTAATAAGTTTAATATTGGGGGAATATTAATTAGTTGATGTACCGAACACAAATACAGTAAATTGTAATTGGAACATAAATTTGTTATTTTATTTTTCCGTGCCTTAATGGAGTTTGTGACGAGAGTCATAGAGGTGGACTCCACCACACTTGAACAGCACGTGACCTTGGTTGCAGGTTCACTGGGAGAAATACGGCACGAGTCGGCCGTGGTCTATTTAAGGGCTTGTTCCCGAGTTTTTTTTTTTTGACTGGTGCCAATAACTCAAATATTTTTTAACCAAAAGTTTTGAAAAAATTTGAGTCAATGTGCAATCACACGATGCACAATACTGTGGACGCGTTTTTTTTTTTTTAAATAATGTACCATTCGCCAGCAAAAAAAAAAAATAATAATTAGCCTAACTTCATTTTTGCTTATTTTCACGACGAAAAACGTGGTACTTTGGGTAATGAAATATAAAAAATCGTTCAGTATTATTGTACAAAAAAATTGAACTACAAATTATAACATATAAGTGTCAAAACTGTGCAGCGAAATTTTGATAAGAGTATTAGGTAGCAATAAAAAAAATATTTTCGAAATCACTGCGAAACTCGGTAACAAGGCCTTAAGGCCTCGCTCTTTAGTGCTGCAGTGGTTTCGAAAATGTATTTTTAACACGAATTAATACATATATCAAAAATTCATCTTACAGTTTCAACACGTAAGTTACATACATACCATCCTTTGTTGCTGAATTGTTCTGTTTCAATACACCGAACGGATTTTTAGATTATTGCCCCTGAAATATCATATATTTGTTGGAAAAATAACCCAAAATAAAGGAAAATAATTTTTTTGCTAGCAAACGATATATAATTTTGAAAAAAAAAAACGCTCTGACAAAATTATGTATCGTATGACTGTACACAGTCTCAAGTTTTTCCAAAGCGTCTGGTTACAAAATATTTTAGTTATTTGCAATTGTTTGAAATAAATGAAATACCATGGCCTTAAGGTATCATCCCGGCATTTACCTGGTGTTATTTCGGGAAACCCTGAGAAACCGAAATCAGGATGGCCGAAGCCTGGGATCAAACCCGGGTCATCCCGAATGTGAGGCGAGTATTTCACCACTGCTCACCCACGATCGGTTTTGTTTTGACAACAATGTTTTTCCCCCTTAGTTAGAGATGATGGCATATCACGAAAAAGTTTTGTGCCAACATACCCCTGAAAAAAAAAAAGTTGTTGTTTCTTGCAAATACAGAGTTGGGTGTTATAAGTCTGATACAACGTAGCTGTCTGCAGACCAATGATAGGTATAACATTTTACAATTGCGGGATTCTTATTGGCTTAGTCAAATAGTGCAACAGCTCTAAGTACAAGCGAAAGTCAGCAATGTTTTCATAAGATGGACGTACGCTGAAACAGTAAAGTTTTCCCGCAGCAAACCATCGCCTCTACCTATGGTATAGAGATACTGGTGTATTCCAGGAATAAGTATTCGCTAAGGTTCAGTGAAACGTCGCAAATGTTCTTCAGTTATTGGCGATCCCCCATTTGACTTGGTCAGTGCTAACTCTCGCGTGTCACTTCTGTAAACGGTTTGGATTCGTCTTTGAAAAAAAAAAATTAACCGTGTTCCAATCGTGCAAAACCCAGGCGTGACTCTTTCAAAAAAGCCCTTTAAGAGATTCGGAAATGGTAATTTTCTCATCGGGTGTTAAGGCCATGCACTATACAATGGAACTTTTAAACCATTCGAAAAGAGCAACGCCTATCTGGAAATATTAAGGCTTGGCATAAGGCATTATATTGGATTTTTACCTTCCGCTTTTACGAAATTCTGTGAAGAAAAATGTGTAATTTGCTATTATAGCGTGAAATCTGTTTACCTTGGGCTACAGTACAACCATTGCTGTTGAACTTTTCACGTATAACTAAAAGTTCATCTGCGATGCTTTTAAAGTAGCGCATGTTGAATATATTTCACGCTATATTAGGAAATATCACACTTTTCATTTAAGAATTTCATAAATAACGAAAGCAATAATTATCCACTAATGAAACTGATGCGGAATCTTAAGGGTGATGGATGCTCAGAAGCGAAATTGTGATAAGGGCGCGCGGTTTTTTCATCGTTCTGCTGGAAGTACGGGCTTAAAGCGTTGAACCTGGATACGTTTTTAATTGAAAACGCGCAGTAAATGATGTATCGAGAACCTTCGATAGTTTAGTATTAATTAAAGTCGTTTTTAGCTATGTTTACATGATGGGGTATTGTTTGAGGAGAGTGTTATTTAGAAAGTACCCAAAAAACTTCTCTGGCGTGTAAGTTCTTTTCGCGGAATAGTTTGTTAGGGCCCGTGTAGTAATTTAGCAATAAAACAGTTACGTAGTGGAACCCCATAATATATACAACAGTGTATATTTTACATCACAATTAGAATTTTACGTATGAGGCCACCATAAACCACGCTGGTTCTTATTATCGACAAAATTGTCTGCAAAAGCTCTCACTGTACCTTGGGCAGCATACAACGTGACGTCAACACCATGTTATCTTCTTGTTTTGAAATATAACATTACTTAACCTTTAAAGTAGTGCCACGGAGCTGAAAGGGCGAAGTTTCCTCGCGTGATGAGGCCAGAGGTGTCGCCTGACGTAAGTTCTGGATGTGGGGCACCAGACTCCGACCTTTCCCACCCCTTGCTCCAGCCCCGTTGCCGCGCGTACAAACGAGAGAGCGTAAAAGTTATCAGCGGCGAGGGGAGGAAGGTCGTGCTTGAAGTGGATGTGCCGGAGAGATGTACGGTTGTTGGGTTGGAGAGGGGCAAGGGGTAGCTCGGGCGGGGCGAGAGGCAACAAGTGGCTGCGCCACCCCGCGTGGCGTCAAGGTCGTGCGATGACGCGAGCGGTGACCTCGAAGCGCGCACCACGGCCAGGGGCACGGGAGAGGGTAGGGGTGAAAGGGGAGTATAAAATCAATATCCCAGCAGCAGCGACACCCTGGCCTGCCCTACCGCCACCCGGGGAGAGGCACGTTCGCAAGATACGTCGCGTAGTACACGAACATCAACACTGCCCTCCTCCGTCCCCTCCTCCCTTCACTGCAGCCTGAGACCCCCAGCACTTCTACGTTTAACACCATGCTGCGTATATTTTCTTATTACACGGCAGTAAAAAAAACGTAATACTGTTTTAACGGAATGATCTGAAAAAATTCATGACTAAGGGCAGTCATGCGAGTCACAACTCTTTGTACATATTATGCAAAATAATGCTTCGTTCGTTCGCAAAAAAAAACTTGATATTAGCTTATTTTCATATCAAAATTGGTGATACTGTGGGTTATAAAAAAGAGGTTTATTGCTACCCTACCAAAAAAATTAGATACAAGTTGTTACATATTATTGACAAAACAGTGTACAGCTTATTATATAAAAATTATCTCGTTCAAAAAATACTTTAAAATCATTGTAAAACTACAAGGTGAGGAATTAATAACATGTCTGTTCGAGAACAATAATGATTGCATCTTTAGTTGTGTGGCTCTTATATAAACTTTCAGGTTATTTCCCCACAAAGTCAACATACTTTGAAGTAATTATAAACTTAAAGGATTATTACATGTTGAACAACCGGTTTTTTTAGTTTAAAGTTAATGTTTTCTTTAATGGCTTTTCGTAATCAGTACGTTAAATTATGAAAGTCGATCAAATTGTTTATTTAATTTAAAGGTAGAAGAAATGATTTATTTTAATAGTAACAATGATGTCTTCGTTTTTGGTTTCTTGTCTACAGCTTAGCCCATTTGCGAGACATTATTTCTCTCAAATGTAACAATAAGGAATATATATTTATCAAGATTGTGGCCGCTGTTATGTCACGCTTCACTTGGAATAAGCAGGAGCTAATGAATTTTGAAATGTTATGCTTCGTGCAGAAAAAAAAAATTTTTGCTTATCACCACAGGTATGTAGCATTATTAGTTTAATTTACGGGAACATTTTTTTTTTAAACAGTTTTACATCGTGGCTATCCGAGAACGTTTGTGCGAACTGCTGCAACCGTTGTTTCGCAACAATCAACATGTATGCGTGTGTATTCTATTGTAATATTAATAATACAAATTAATATTTTCCCAATATATACATCGTGTTGCATGAAGTAGGCCGGCGTTCTATTCGTCCCTATACGTAATAACGCATGCAGTAGTATCTACGCAAGTAGCACAAAATGATAACAGAGCGGTAAATATAAAAAAAAATCTGGTGGTTTTTCCGAACTAAAAATGCCGAAAGTTGGGGTGGTTAAGTTTTTACATTTCAAAACCGACCGATATTTAAATACAGTTAGTAGGTTCGTTATATTTAAATACAATTGTAATATATTTAATATTTAAGTACAGAGCTAGAGTATCATTATTATGTACACTCGCATGGAAGCATTGTCGCGGTTAATACAGAAGCGGAGATGCATTTGATAAACTTTATTTATAAGTTTGAAGGGCATTCCTTTAATTTAATTTAAATATATCATATAATCCAGTACAAATTATTATTGGTGGCTTTGGCAATTTACTTTTACCAATTATAATTGGAGCTCCTGTCAGTGTCGCTCTCAGCGGATAAGTCATAATTTTAAGAACTTTGAAACGTAACACGTAGTTTTAGTTTTAACGTCCTCGGAGTCTGATTGCCAAAGAAAGCGACTTACGAACATGAAAATAAATATTTACAAGTTATTTAAAATAGAAGACACTGAATTTATAGGTGTTAGTGTAGCCAGTTATTAAAACATACCGTTAAGAATTAGTTAGCGACAAGGAAAACATATTAACATTCCCGGGCGTACTTGTGTGTAATTCACTCAAAGCAGCCCAGTAATCCTCAAATTAATGGCCACTATAAAGGGGCTTTAACCTTATACTTGTCCGTGGTGGATGGCGTGCTCACATTCCAAGCCACATTTCAGACGCTGTTTCGGTGTTGACCACCGTGCAACCATTTCACCCTCACGGAGCATTAGCACTGCAGAAGCAGATTAGACTGGCCGATTCTTGTTTTCTCTGTGCGATTTATCTGCCGCGACGAGACAGGGGCAGTTCGGCCGCCCGCACTGACGCAGTCGTCATGCGGGTTGCCGGACGTGCAGGCGCGTTGCGACAGGCGGCGCGGCGCGCGGCTGTCACGTTTGTAAACAATCGCGCGCGAGACACCGTCGGCCTAAAAGATTCATAAACGGTCTTCAGCGCGTAAGAATATACGTGAAGGGGTTTTATCATACCGTCATCTTGTGAAATACCACCAAGAAAACTCGAGTAATTTTTTAATAATAGGAAATCTAGAAACATTTTACTTATATAATTTTGTCCAAACACGCCTTTCCCTAATGATAATTTACAGAGTTTAAGGGGGATTGATCCCTGTCACATAGTTTTTACGGTTTTTCGTATAAATCAGGGAATAGGCACATTGTTTTACTTTTTTCGCGCTGACAAGGCATAGTTTATTGTTTCATTCACTTTTTAGAATCCATATGGCATTGTTTCTGTTAATTTTGTGGCCTCTGTAGTCGCTCCCGTAAATAAAGCAATTTTTACTTTTCAGCTGTTTCCCGTTGCAAAATAATAAATATATCACGGTTCCAGCAATTAGAGAAAATCGATTAAGTTTGTATCCATTCCCTGTCGTGACAACATTTTTGATACATCGACTAGAACAGAAGTTATCGAGAAGAAACAGATAAATCCAAGGTGGTAGGGATCAATACCCCTTAAGGACTCTGCCTACCTCAGAGCTCCGGCGGCAGCAAGGATAGGGCGTTACAGGTTAAATTATATTCCTAAATATCTCAGTCACTTTCAAACTTACATATATGCCACCGCTGACTTTTTTGTTCAGTACGATACGGCCCACACTGCTACGGAATCTTTTAGCAAGTTATATCAATACCCTGAAAACTATGATCAAATAAGTGTTTTCATGCCGATTAAACACTCGGAACCCTGTGTTCATAAAATTCTTTTCACATTTTCGTTTACGTCGCAGTATTCTCCTCTTATCAATGCAGAAAATGGTTTTCATCCAAAAGCGATATCTCAAAGGGTGACAGAGCTACACGGAATTTAGTTTAACATGTAAAACCCTATCCTTGCTCCCGCCGCGCTCCGAGGTAAGCAGAAGCCCTAAGGGCGCGCAAAAAGTTACAAGCTTACGTGAACCATAATAAGCTCAAAATACATGCATTATTAATGCAAAAAAATATTTACTCGTGGCATAAATCGAACTATAATGTGTAAATACTCTTTCTTAAGTTATGTTCCCCATTGCAGCAGTGTATTTTTTAATATGTTTTAATGTTACAGGTAATATCAATATTTTTTTTTTTTGCAATGGCTAACCTAATGTGGGAAGCAAGTGTGCAGTCAGTTCTCAAACTAATAGTAGTCACGTCAGAAAGTTTCAGGAGACAACTTTCGATACACATCACAACGGCAGACATTAATTGGAAGTTATTGTAAATGATAATTCCATGCATCTTTAGCCTCCACAATACCTCACGCAAGAGTGTAAAACTACTTAAAATAAGGTGTCTACTTCGAGCTGTTGTACAAGTTGAAGGCTCGGAAGCGAAGGTAGCGATAAGGGCGATACTGACACGTTCGCCTAAGTCCTGAAATCGCCCCGCTGTAAATATTGCACTATGGGCAGTGTCCCTGTAATTTTAATTACTGGAAACTCAGCTGCATTGTCTATTATACCTTTCTTGGGTAGATTCATGGCAATCTGGGTACCAGATCGTTATATATAACATTGCGATAAAGGCGTTATATAGCTCTGTTAAAAATCTGGAAACAGTGTTTTTAATGAGCATAGTATTTTGAAATGCACTCAACAAGCTTCCTCTTTAAACGTGTTCTGTTCTTTGTCGATCAACACACCGGGAATATAATCGCAATGAAAATAAACTCTAGTATATGAATAAAGCTTTACTTAAAACTATGAAACATTTTAGAAAATGAAAATGCTAAAATTTAACAAAATACTTAGTATCACAGTTAGCCTACATTTTGTACTTAATAACAATGCACAAGGTAAATAGGAATGGTTAAATTGGAAAAAAAAAAAAAAAAAAAAAACTTTCGTTTATCGAAAAACTTTAGTATGGGTGCCAATGAAAAATTAATAGAAACATACGTAAATGTAAATTCAAAACAAATACCTCTCGAGTGCTAAAAATAGGTGAGATTATTTCGGTTGTAGCTATGTGTAGTGTGCGTCTGAATTCCTACTGCAGCAAGTAAGCGTTCTATTGCCTGATAAAACCCGTGTTCCATCTCCGGCTCAGACCATCCTGACTTCGGTTTTTTATTGATTCCCGAAATCGCTCCAGGCTAATACTGGGATGGTTTCTTAAGGCCATGATCTTTCATTTATTTCAAACAATTGCAAATAACTCAAATATTTTTTAATCAAATGCTTTGAAAAAATTTGAGACTGTGTACAGTCATACGATACACAATTTGGCCATAGCAGTTTTTAAAAATAATGTACCGTTTACTAGAAAAGAATTATTTTACTTTATTTTGGCATATTTTGACAACAAAATATGTGATATTTCAGGGGCAAAAATCTAAAAACCCGTTGGGTGTATTGCAACAGAAAAATTCAGATAGATGCGATGATATATAAGTGTTAAAACTGCCAGAATAAATTTTTGATATATGTATGCATCTGCGTTAAAAAAACTATTTTCGAAACCACTGCAAAACTAAAGAGCGAGGCCTTAACAAAGGCCATGGCCGATTCCTCTCCCAGTTCATGTCATTGTCCCAAGTTGTATGTCACTGTCTATGATGACCTCGTTGTCGACGAGACGTAAACCACAAATGTTTTTATCTAATAACAAATGAATTGTCAGTCACCATAAAAACAATAACCATTCCTATTTTGCACAATTTACTCTCTGAATTTAATATCAATATTATGTTTGTGATGACACAAATTTACGGAAATGTTACTATTTTTTTTCGACCACTGGTAAGTCAATTTTTTTTTTTTTTGCGTTTAGCTGCCTTCGAAATCTCAAAATAAAATGTCAACAATCAAACCAAATTCGCGTGTAGGTAAAGCGTTTTACTGTCTTAGTTCGTTGGGTTATTTTTGCCTTGTTACGTACACGCATGTACGATTTCCTTGAAAATCGCAGTGCACTCACTGTGAACAGTGTAAGAACACCGAAAGGAACAAAGCTCCTAAAAACAACATGATAAATCTCAGGTTAAACCTATGTAATTACGTGCTTTGTTTGTGCGGGGGGAAACAATGGTTATCTTTCAGCAAGATTAAACTAAAAAATAATTTCCTCCGTGACTTGTGTATCTCGGAGGCTATAAATCTTCAGTCCGTCGGGGGGAAATACTTGAAAGCGTACTAGTTTTTTCTACGAAAACTACTTTCTAATTCTATCCGGCAAGTTGCCTCGTTAAAAGACAAACAAGTCTACGCTAACACTGAATTCAGCCTAGGTTTTGCAAGAACAAGAAAGAGGTATGAGGCACATATACAGAAGAGAATGACATAAAATACAATCTCAGTTTTCTTTACGTTATTTCTGTCTTCGCTCGGGGGCCGAAGTATCAGACCTCTCGCATACCACCACGGTGATCCGGGTTCGATTCTCGTTGAGGTCGGTCCCCGGATTTTCGCACGTGGGAATCGTGCTGAACGATGCCGCATGTCGGCGGGTTTTCTCGGGGATCTCCCGTTTCCTCCGGCGCTGCTCTTGACTCACACCACGTTACCCCCCCCCCTACCAACAGCGCTAAAGACCTCGATGTCAAGCGCTAACCAAAATCACTCTATCTTCACTCAGCAGGATTTTAACAATGCTTCACATATAGAGACGAAAAAATTCGCGGGTTCACTGGCATACAGGCTAGACTCAAAGACTATATGTGTACTCAAGCAACAGCTGCCCATTGGCTGCTTGCTCACACAGTGATACCTCATATTGACACAGAATATTTAGGAATACAGAAGTGAAATAGCCGGTAAAATAGCTTCACTGTCCAGCAACATGGCGGAAACGCCTAGCGCCAATCAGTGTAAGGTGACTTCCCTGCTAGCCGGCAGCCAGGCCAATAGGAAACCTGCCGTGTCATGCTGTAGTGAAACATAAACGGGGCTGGCGTCGACGACCTCGGGCAGCCAATAAGGGACATAGTTCGTCCGTATTAAACGAGCTGCCACGTCATTTCACGTCTGTATTACTATTCAGTCTGTGATTTCGTTACGTATTTATAATTGGCTAAGTGTCATCCAGGTGGCGTCAAAATAAGTCAAGAAGAGCCAATTGGGAAAGTGCTCTGAAATTTCAGTTGGTTTGAATTATTAAAAAGTGAATGTCACTATTCATAGAACAAACACTTCTTGATAGTTTACATTGAGTACACTTAAGCTTGCATTGCCTGGCTTATTCGCATATGAAGTAAACGCATAACTTAATACCTATTATGTATTTTAATTATAGTACTGATTTGTACTAAACGGCATTAAATTTACTGAAACCATATTGGCTGGTTGCTTTTTTCTTCATTATATGCATCACGTGAAAGTATATCGACGGATATGGCAAACAGTAATAGGTATGAAATTATGTTTGGATTTCCACATCACATTTGCGATCAGAAAGAACGTTTTTTGTATGTTAACGTACAAAACCAAAATGATTTTAAACCTGTTTCAGTTGACTCGCAAACATATTTATCAACATTTATGCTTTCCAGTATTGGCGCTGAAGAACATATGGAGTCCATAGAAGATACTACAAGAAGAAAGGACTTATTCACTGACGTCTGTAAGCATATTAAACGTATAACATTAACAGAATTAATATTGTGTTGTTTGAAATTGTTTAGTGTTCTGTAAACAAAATATTTACAACAGAACTCTTTCTTGCCTCTACAGTGCTGATTGTTATTTCAGTAGGTACAACATCCTCAGCAATACCAACAATATTTATGTTGTTCCATATTCGCAACGAAAGCAAGGTTGCGAGAAAAAAAACCTAGCTGCATGGTGTATAAATAATGAATGTTTTCGTCCGATATTAATGTGTTTAGTAACTTGTTTGATTGTTCATACAGCAATGTGGAGAATAATAAACAAAGTGGCAACAAAACAATACTTTTGATTCTTACAAATCTGATTGTTGCAGAAACAATCCAGAAGGTTCCGGCAACCGAACTTGGTTGTTGTCAGATGGTTCCAGCAATGATTCGATCACGTTTCTTTGGCAGTGTTGCCAGCTAAATGGGTTTCTCAATAACTTTACTGCAATTTTGTTTTATCTTCAGATGTGGAGGGTGGAATTATTTCATCAATGACATGGTGTCCAATTATTAACTTTTTATGAGTGAAGTATCATCAATTTTTAAAATAAAAATAACAGTTGTATCATAAAATTAGTAGTTTCACGGGCATTTTTGAAAGCCTTCTGGTGGGAAATACACGCGAAAACATGGCAGCACTGTTCGTCAGCGCATATAGTTCATCTCGTGCAAGAATTCAACGTTTTGAGAGTTGTGTTGGCATTTCTTTTCAGAGTTGTTTCATGAAATAAGCAGTGTTTTCCCCTGTCACGAGTGATTTTTGAACAAACTCGTCTGGTTGTCAAACTGTGCAGTTTATCGAAATTAAAAAGTATTTTCCTGCAGAAATTTTTACACATGATAGGCCTTAGAACTGTCAAAAACGGAATTGTTACGTGAGACAGTCTATACTTGAAGCGTGCTTGGAGGAGACAGGTAGTTCGGCCAGCAGATGGCAGAAGCGAAATGTGAAATTCGAGCTGCGAGTGTGTTTGCGTGCTTGCCCGTTCTCCAGCCCAGTTGCTCCAATTATAGCGAATTCCCCCCTTGTGAGTAGCGATTAACACACTTTCACCCGGGTCTCTCGACGACAACTGCCAGCACCGACGAGGGTTAGGCCGGGTTCCTGGGGGAGGGGGGAGGGGAAAGGCCCGACGGAAAACGCAGAAAAAAAACGAGAGATCCAATTGCGAGTAGACCGACTTGACAGTGATATACGGGCCGGTGCTGACAGCTACAGAGTCTGTGCGCTCTCTCAGTAGCCGCGGGACACCTTACAGCTCCCTGAGGTCACAGAGCAGGCAACTGTACAGAAGACATGCCAGGCCCGTTTAAGAGGGCGTGGTACATAATTCAACGCTAAAAGCATTAATCTATAACTATAGGTTTCTTGAAACATTTTTGCGAAAATTAAACAATAGCAATCCTTGACAATAGCTTTAGCCATCGTTTTAAACAAAATTGTTTTCAGTGTTACGAATTTCTGAGGCACAATCTCTGACGCCGGAACCTCGTGCATTTAACTGCTGTGCAAGAGATCACGAGTAACGAATTAGTAATACCGATAAATATTTACACATAAAGTTGGCAAATACCATTATCTAAGATTTTTCATTGAGTATTTTATCCTCATTGGCTTCGAAAAAAAACGTATAAATCAATTGATGTTTTCTGCGTATATTTATCTATCACGCACTCTTAAGGGCGTTGACGCGGTCAAAATTAATCATTTTGTATTTGCACGACATTGTGTTCGTTATATAGGCCTCATTTGTGACTACAAATTCCCTCGTAATAATTTTTTAGCTCTCATAGTTTTCCCATAGCAGCATGTCAAAGTCAGAATTTGCAAGTCATGGGAAAATATGAATAACAAAAACCAAACACTGAAATAAGATACTATGAACAATATGCTAAAAGATTTAAAAAAACACAACGAAATCCTTTTGTCTTTTTTAAAAATTCACTTAAATGATGTACATTTCCATCGTTTTATGATTTATTTAAAAAAGTACAAAGGAATTTCTTTGTGTGTTTTAAGTCTCTTAGCATATAGCCACTTGGTTTTCGTTATCCCTATGTTCCCGTAACTTGTAAATTCTGACTTTGACATGCTTTCATGGGAGAACTATGAGAGCTAAAAAATTATTGCCAGGGGGAAATGTAGTCACAAGTAACGTCTATGAAACGAACACTATGCTGTGTAAATATAAAAATACGAATTTTTGCCACGTGGTCACGCTTAAGAATGCGTGGTAGATAAATGAACGCTGAAAACATCGATTGATATCTACGCTTTTTTCGAAGCCAATATGGATAAAATACTCAATGTCAATCCTAGATAATGGTATTTGCCAACTTCATGAGTAAATATTTATCAAGAATTACTAATTCGTTACGCGTGATCTCTTGCGCCGGAGTAAAATGCACGAGGTTCCGGCGTCAGAGATTGTGCCTCAGAAGTTCGTAACACTGGAAACAATTTTGTTTAAAACGTTGGCTAAAATTACTGTATAGGATTGCTATTGTTTAATTTTCGCAAATTGGCTGCAAGAAACCTACAGTTGTAGATTAATGCTTTCAGGGTTGAATCATCTACCACGCCCTCTTAAGGGCGGGCGTTCCAGAGGCAAAAAATCATAATTTTATATTTATGTGAAACAGAGTTAGATTTGTAGACATTATTTGGGAGTAAATTATCCTTTTACAAAAAGAGTTAGCTCAGCCAATTTTTCACATAACGACATTTCAAACTAAAAATTTGGATGTTTTTAGTTCATACACCCCTCAAAAACCAATCAACATAATGAAACGAAATAATTTGCAGTGAAAGAAAATGTCACGGGCTAGGGATTGAAGAGTATGAAAACCAAAGACAAAATATTTTTGTATTATAAAAAATTCTAAAATTAGCAAAAAATTTCAAAATTTTTTAATTTTTAAAAAATACAAATAATTCTTTGATAAGTTTTATATACGTAAATCTCTAGCCTGTGACAAGTACTTTTACTGTAAATTATTAAGTTTCATTATGGTGATTGGTTTTTGGGGGTGTATAAACTAACATGCTAATTTTTCAGACTGCTGTCTCGTAAAAAAAATACCAATCGGAATTGTAAAACCAAAACCAAGCATCACGCGCTAGACATTACTACGCACTTCCCGTAAATAAAAAAGAAGAAATACCGCTTGAAGTCCAATAGTAAAAACCAACGTCGGAAACATTACACGCCGCTTCGCGCCCCGTGCATAAAGGCGACACAATTATCGACGCACGAGCCAGTTTAGCCCTTATTGCTTGCCTGTTTCCCTGCCTCAAACGTGGCATTTAACCCCTGCTGCGTAGGACTCTTTTAATGCCAAAATTTTTCATTTATTTCAAACAATTGCAAATAACTAGAATATATTTTAACCAAATGCCCTGAAAAAAATTTGAGATCGTGTATAGTCACACGATACACAATTTTGACAGTGTTTTTTTTTTTTTTTTTTAATAATGTACCGTTTGCTATTAAAAAATTAATTTTCAAAATTTTGGCTTATATTGACGACAAAATATGTGCTATTGCAGGGGCAAATATCTAAAAATCCGTTTGGTGTATTGAAACAGAAAAATTTCAGGCACACACGATGATATATTAGTGTTAAAACTGCCTGAATGAAATTTCGATACACGTATTTATTTGCGTTTTAAAAAAATGTTTTCGAAACCACTGCAAAACTAAGACTCGATTACACCATTTGCCGTCGTGCTAGAAATAAAAACAACCATGGTCTTGCTCGGAGTGGTATGCGCATCAATGCAGACTCCCGAAAACTGGGTAATATTGAATGATGCCAACAGGTCGTATAAAGAGGTTACATCAAGTCATGACATTTGCCGGGGCAGGGGAAATTTTCGACTTAGGCCATTATGCATCACCATTACTGCTGCTTTCACGTTAATTACGTTTTTATACCTACACAAGAGGAGATATCGAAAAACTGTTTAACTACGTAGCCTATTTTTTTTCTAGATACAATTTTATACAGTTACGGTTAATTGGTTCATTGACGAGAATGTCCTCATTTGTATGATTAGTTGAAACCGTAGTGTATTTTTGTTAACATAGTTCACACTAAATTTAACAAAATTGTGCAATAGTTTTTAGATATCTACTCTCGTTATGATATACATACATATATATATATATATATATATATATATATATATATATATATATATAGAAAAAGCAGTTGGATCATGTATGACCTTAAGGCGGTCAAACAAACAATAACCCGAGTATAAAGTTCACTCGTCCATTACGACACGAGACCCTGAATCGCTTGAACACAGGGTTAGGAGTTTTCGTAATCTCGCACGAGAGTAGGGCAGCTAAGCCATAATAGAGTTTAATGTGTTCGAAAACGTAACCCGAGTGAAGTTTATGAGCTCACTTGACGGTTTCTTGATGAGAGTAAGCGGCTGTTAGGAGACGAAAGTCGCCCTTTGGCAAGCAAAATGAATGTAAACAGCACACACAACCGAAACCACAACGAAGGGAAACTAGCATTGTGTTTTTAAAAAAATCGTAGAAATAAGCACGAAACTAAAATGATATGCAATTTGAATCAAATAACATGTAAATTATATATTCCGGACGTCGCGTTAAACAAAATATGTACGAACTTTTTATCGCCGCCATGTTAAAACCCTGAACAGCATTACAAATGTTCAATATCCTGGCGACAGGCAAAACTTGTTCACGTGACTAAGATACCCTACTCCATGCTCGTGAACTTTCGGAAACACATTGGACACTAACCAGGTTATCGAACTGTGCAAACCTAAATAGCCCCATCGGAGTTGCTTATAATAACTGCTTCAAGATATCCGCTGGACACGGGGCAGGGCTGGGTTGTTCGATGCGACACGCTCACTAACACGCGTTGTTGTTTTGTTCTGCGAGTTGATTCCGCAAGGCGTGGGTGGCTGACTGAAAGTCAATACATTCACTGTTACATCGTATCATTCTAACTAATCTCTGTGAAGTTTACGAGAAGTTTTTCGAAAATATACAAACAGCATCATACCTGTACATTTGCTGTATTTACCAACACATTACTTGCACATTTTACAACACTTTCTTGAGATGTCGCTACATTCTGTTTCGACCAAATAATAATAATAATAATAATAATAATAATAATAATAATAATAAGTAAAAACCTGCAAAATAAAAAATATATATATATATATATAGATAACTACAAATGTTTTATTAAATATGTCAGAGCAGCTAGGTTTAGTTTGTATTACATCTAAATGTTGTTAACCTTCAATTAAAGTTATTATAAACATCTGTTGCAACCACAAAGATTTTTGACAGTCGTCTTGTAGTACTCCTTAATACAATCTGAAGTTAACATGCGTGTACAACAACGAAGTCCTAGGTTTCTTAAAATTTATTTTGGCTAAAGACTTTTAACCCGAAGGTTCGATAAACGACTCGATCAAAGTACTCACACTCGAAAATTCTACCTTGTTACATATATCCGGTTCGATCAGCTCTAGTCTAGTTCTCTCTCCCAGATGATGACAGAGGAATTGTGCGTAATATGAAAACACTTTACGTAACCAAACAACATTCGAGATACAATTTATGAACGGTGCTGAATATTAAAGAAATAAGCATTTACTCTTTTACTGCATACAATTTTGAAGACGAGAAATTAGCTACTAAAACTAGAGAGGTAACTTTTAATTTTTAACTTCGCTGTGAATACAAAGGTGTAACATTTGTTCGGTACTGTTCAACATCGTTTTAATAGTGATTCAGATGTTCTTTCAATATGAAATAGTAGAAAAAACCTCTTGTTACTGTGTCGTCAATCTATTGTATATCAACACATGAAATTTCTGGGGGTATTTAGAGTTCCCGATTTTCTTTAAGGCCCAAAATTACCTTCGAAATGTTCAAAAATTGCCTAAAGAACTAGTGAAACCGATCACATAACCGAATGAACCCAGTTAATTTTACCGGGTTACTTCTCGTAAATGATTTGACAATGGTAAAAATCCTATGTTGCAGTTAAGACATTTTGTAATAAAGTAAATACTATTACATAATACCTACGTTACGTTTTTATTTTAATGTTGGATAAGAGCTAATATCGGTGCTAAGATCCTATAGGAAACTCCAATTACTGCTGTAAAGTGATATTAGTGGGAAAGTTGGGGGGGGGGGGGCAGTAGAACTTTCCTTTCATTAGTAGCAAATTGCAATGCATTATTCGAGGGTGTGCGTATATCATCAACCTGCAGTAACTTGGTAACTTCCGCAAAGACGACAGACATGATATAGTCTCTACATCATCTCGACAAGATAACATCGCGACAGACTGACAGGTCAGGCGTACAGCTCGTAACTGCAAGAAAACACACACAAGACGTGTTCGAAACACCCATTACTGATATTTAGGTTACTAAATCGAGACGCGAACAATTTTAGGGCATAACAATTTGTGGGGGATTTAAGGTTGAAATTTATTACGGTAGAATAGCATACTTATTACAAAAACAGTTCCGTAAAGTTGTCTGCTAATGTGTTTCCTTAAGATTTATTGTTTCGTACTTCAACTAAAACTAATAATACCTACAGTAAGCGTTATGTAACCTAAAAAATAAAATACCACTATGTTATTTCGCATGTACACATTATAATACCTGTTTATCTTATCATTAGAATATTTTTAATGCGCAGAGATAAATAACATAATAGATTACTAATTTGTATTTAACGTAATTCTTATTACAAAGAAAGAGTAACTAAAATATAAGTTGCTGCTGAAGTAATTGAGTATAATAATTTACTATAAAAGGAACTAGACTTCCAGTGTCGCATATCCAGGTTGGATATTGATCACTACACATTAGTTAGGTAGTGAACAATGTATGCAAGCAGATAGATACAGTGGCTTCACATTTTAGAAGAAAATATACTTCTCTACAGTCACTTCGTCTAAATAACAAACTGAAAATTTACTTTACCAGAGCTAAGAAGCGGCTTCTTGTAAGGGCGTAGAGAATCTCGACATGAGAAATGTAACGAAAAACCATCGACAATCTTTCAACTTGTATTTTACAACTTTGCAGCATGCAGAGCTGACTTCTAATGTTCAGTACTGTCCACCCTAAATTGGACGCTGTTATGCAACAGTAAACTATCCGCCAATTGTAAGGTATCAGCAAAACATCTAAAAACTTTTTCACATTTGAATCAGTCTTGCCAAAAAGTAGTTTACTTCTTTAAAGTCAATGTTAAAAACAACCGGATATAGGATTGAAACTCCTTTTTCCCATAACTGATTTGAAGCAGAAGACGATTTTATATACATGCTTTCAATTGGCGCCTAGTCTTGGGCTGCATAACACAGCTCAATTCCTAAAACCTAAATCAAATCCCGAAATTCACCGTTTCTAACACGGCTACAACCCCGCAAGCCAATCCTTCTACCCACCCTTTTTTTTTTTATTATTTAATTGCTAGGACCCATCCAGAATGGCACGAGTTGTGGTTTCCAATTAAGAGCCCCTCCGAGCCGCAACGAAAATCAAAACCAGTTCCACACTTCACGGGAGGTTGGGCCGGGGGGGGGGGGGTTAAACTACCAACCATGTAAATACGAGCGACAGAAGTAACACGCGATCAGTAGGGACAGCTGACTAGACTCGCAAGTGACTATAGGAGCGTTCGAAGTCTCCCGCTGGCCGATATTGTCGTGACTTGCCGCGGAGAATGCTTACACGGTAGAGAGGCCAATCTCTGTAAAGACGTAATACATGTAAATGACAACACATAAAAGTCAGTGGCCAATTCAAACGCAGATTATGCTCTCTTATGCATAGGAATGTGAAGTTTAGTCTGCTACCGAATGATACCGCGAATTTTGCATGTCTCTAGCGATCAGGTATGATGGTGTTGCTGGAACGACAGGCGTATGGGATGGCGGACTGGCTATAGAGGCGAGTGGAGTACACAGGGTAGTCATTTGGGTCCACAGGGGGGGAGGGGCAAACGCCCCCCCCCCCTTGGATTGGGAATTTTAAGTATATAAATATATTTTTTTGTATTTTAAAATTTAAATAATGCTAACTTAAGCACATAAAACTGAGGTTTTATTATCAATGTTTCTAATTTATACATGCTTAATTAATAAAAAAGATGCAACAAAGTCACTGTTGCCGGAAAACCAAATCTTCCCCCCCCCCCTAGAAAAACCTGAAATGACGCCCCTAGGAGTACAGTCACATCGTTATTTCACCCGAGGCTGTGCGACGGGAATTTTATACGTCTGGCTAACGTTAATTCTACTGTCGGTGTTAAAAGTTTGTCACAGGGAAAATTTCTGCTGCTTGAGCGCTGGCATGGGTAATGGGCGCAAACTGACCAATCACAGAACTTTACCGAGGTTACATAAAGTTGATAATTTAAAACGCGAAATTGGTTTATTTTCGGTTTAATTAAGTTGAATGACTTATGTCACTTCTAAGCTTATTTAAATTAAATTTTACTGCAGTTTCGTATTTTTCTGGTCCCTTTGCGATAGCAGTGAAACTAGCGGCAGAAATTTTCCCTGTGCCAAACTCTCACATAAGAAAACACATTTTCTTTCTAGTCTGAAGTTGAATTAACCTTAGTCGGGCTTTGTTATAGGTCGTTCGGGATAAAGTGAGCACTGAAAATTTAACCTTTGAAAATTATCACTAGCCGTTACTGCATATAATACAACATTAACCATAGTTGCCTTACGACCTGTATGGTTGCCAGCGAAGTTACGCAATATAGTTCCGTGTATGTTCCTATTTAAATACAAAAATACTTAAACAAACTTTATCGATTAATTCTGTCTGCACATTTTACGTACAGGCGCAAACACCAAGTGAGGTGTCCAGAGATGTTACGTACGTTCCGGCGTCAGCCGTTACGCGCGGAAGTGTACGAATTGGCTGAAAATAGAACTTTAGTAGGGGGTCTTTTCTGAGTGCTCACTTTATCCCGAATCGCCTATAGATCGTCATGGGGAGATTGGTTTAATGCAACCAATGGTTCTTGGCGAAAATAATTTTGTACCAATTAATTTCAACGCCTGACGTGCACATCTGCAGCTCTGCTTCGTGTTTATTGGCAGAGAGTATTTACGTAGAGACGTCGCCAATAAGAACTAGGTTACTGCGATACCACACGCCTGTAATTTGCGAGTGAAACATCGAGATGCTGAGAGTTAAAAAAAACATCTAATTATTGTCCATGAAGCAGAATAGCAGATGTGAACATCAAACGTTGAAAGAATTTTCTGCCATTATTTTTTCCACCGAAAATCAATGGCTCTATGTAATATGTAACCTGCTTGGGTAGGTTTGATTACTTTGTCGTGTGACCTGGTTTACTCGGTTACCAGGCTATATATCGAAGCCTGTAAAGGTAAACCACGGTCTGGGGCCTTATTGGACACACGCAACCTGTACTTGGGTTTCTATCGGAACGCATCAAGCTGATATTTTTTCATGTGCAGGTTAACCCAGTGACTTAATGTAACCGCGCCGTTGTTCGCAAGTTCAGAGGAAGTGGCGACCCAAGATATTCCCAAGGAAGCTGCAACAAGGACGGATTACCAACTTTTTTAAGGGGGGGCGTCGGACTACCTTTCATTGCAACCCTCCAACTGTAGCCTAAATTGGAGCTATTTAAATGGTTTTAATGTAAACTATTAAAGACATAACTGGTAGGAACTGTAATATTTTGATAGTCAAATTTTGTTAATCAGGTGCTTCGCCTTTTTTTTTTGTACCTGAGAAATCGAAAGATGAAACAATCTCTTTGTCAAAAAAATATATAAATACTCGGCTTCCAACTCGCATGCGACTGAAAACTGAAGCATAAGGCATCAGCGGCATCACCTGGCACGATTTCCACGTGCGGGAGTTGCGAAAATACGGCCGACCCCGCCGGGAATCGAACCCGGATCGCCTGGGTAGGAGTCGAGTGATCTGACCACTTTTTATTACAGTGGCGAGGCGGAAGCCTTGTCACGGCACCAAACATTCCCCCTTTTAATGTGAATTATTTGAGTAACCCCGAGTAACTTCCGTGAGACAATTTCATACAGACAATTTGTGGGACTATTTGGACGAACACAAATTCACACCCAGCGAGATCTGGGTAAACCAAAGTCGGTCGCTTAACCAACTGAGCTACAGGAGGTCGGCACCACTCAGCCACCGCGGCCCCTTAAATATTAGTGGAGGTCCTGATAATGTTATACACGTCTGTAACATTGCTGTTCCTAAGCAGACGTAACACTTGTATCGGTTGAGCTCTGCGCACGTATCGGCGCCCTGGGTACGCGATCACGTTAAGGCTGTTATTATTCATGAAATGTGTACCCGTCTCGCCCGTATGACATACATATATTTTTACGGCCTCCAGCGGATGAAAGAGCTTCGCTTAGGACTTCCTTTGCAGGATCTCTTTATCGAGAACATTTTATGCCAATAAATTTTTCTGGGTTGTCGCGTTTCACGCTTCGAGCACTGAGGCTTATCTCGGGGTTGACACTTAACGCGCCTATGAAAACTAACTGGGGTAGGTTAAGTCACTTGAAATTTCAAGATTTTGGTGTATGGAATATTACTCCAGGTAAGCTTATTCATGTTCGAAATTTCAACTAATTGTCTCTCGGTCAGCTACTAAAACGGATACATCGGAATATAAACATAATATGGGTAAAGAATGCACAGTTGATGCATCATTCAGCAGAATATTTATAATGTGGATAATATGTCTGTTTTTTTATTCCCGTTATTAAGAAACATTAAATAGCATTGCAGGGATTGTTAAATCCTGGTAATCCTGGAAATCTTGTCAGTTGGCTGAGATAATCTACCCTACGCAACATAGTGCATTTTCATAATCGCCTTTGGAAAGAGAGGGGGTGGATGTGTATGTTCGTGAGAGGGAGAAGTGTGGGTGGAGGAGGGAGGTGTGTACTTCTCATCAGAGAAGCTTGTCTCTGGCCAACGTCGCGATTTCTCTCGGAGGCGGTGCTGGCGAGAAGATCCCGCCTCT
This sequence comes from Medauroidea extradentata, assembly GCA_003012365.1. Lineage (NCBI taxonomy): Eukaryota > Metazoa > Arthropoda > Insecta > Phasmatodea > Phasmatidae > Medauroidea > Medauroidea extradentata. Next base: position 77,299 of record PNEQ01111584.1, read on the forward strand.
TCCTGGCAGATCTAAAGACGCCAGGTTTGAGACGACGCCATTCCTACCCCCTCCTGCGTCAGCCCCCGCGTCTTGGTCCGTCGCCCGCGCGGTGAGGTGTGATTCCCCCCCCCCCCCTCCCGGTGTAATAAGTCACGAGCAAAGACGTAGCTAGAAAAAAAGTGGGGGTCCCGTGGAGTACCACCATTCTTTCCCTTACAATACGGAAACTGCTTTCATTAATTTCTCATGCAAGATCACTGCAAGAGAATTCTTGAAAGTTTACCTATAATTCTCTTGTAATGATTTTGCAGGACAAATTAATGAAAGATACCATTATTATTTCTTTCAAGCACTTTACCAAGAAGAATATATCCTATGCTTTGACAAAGAGAAAATTTTGATAATACAATTAGAATAAATGGTATGGCTCCAATAATGAAAATACAATAAAATTGTCTAACTCTCGTGCTTAGGGAGTTATAAAATGGGGCAAGTTGAATAAAAGTACCTAGAAGGTGAAAATTAAAAGTGCCCATTTTATCCTGAACTACATAGGCCATTTACCAATATGAGTAACTCTGCGTGACTACAGAACATCACGTATACTTTTGAGATTACAATAACCCATTATGAGTAAATAATTTATTGTAAGGATTTTAAAAAAGATCTCGGTTTTGTGTGAATTACCAGTAATAGTTCGAGAAACAAGTCGAGTTTAAAAATTAAAGTGTAATTAAATTATGACAATTTTTCGCTCGATTTGTTATGTTTATTGCGTCACTGTTAAAACAATTCTACAGAAACTTGAAGTACTTTCTAGATACACAAGAAAAAACTGACATGCGAACCAACTAGAATTGCGATTCCGCTGGGCGCGTCGCCGGAGAACGTGATATCCGCCATCTTGATGAGACAGGCGTAGCGACACCCCGCAGACTTGGAGCACGTCAGTACCGAGGAAGCCATACTAGGGCTCCCATATCTTGTAGCTGAGCTGGTTCGCAATGTACAACCTTGAAGGGATCTACCACACACATAACTACACGCTCGACACTCCCCCTCATACACCGAGATAGCCATCCCACAAAGTTATAAAAAACAAATTTGTACTTTTACAAGAAAACATTTGCGAACTAATGTCAAAGCATTTATGACAGTCTAGGCACTACAAGAATGTCGCAGGTCGTTCAAGTGGTCTAAATTTTCTTTACACCTTTAGGGACTAGCGGGATACATTTTTATGGGCAGATTGTGTGACGAGAAACAAAATTACCTTCGAAGGCCCATCATATTTTACAAAATATTTTGTACTTTCACAAAAAAAAGTTCCTGGAAACTATTTGTCGAAAAATGCGTGTAACTTCAAACAATTGTTGTAAAGTGTACAAGAATTCAGTTGAAAATACACAAAAATTGTCTGTAAGTATACAAAAGTATTTGTAAATATGCTATACATTTGCATAGTTCCAAGCATTTCCTGTAAAATCTTCAACATTTTTGTAAACTTAATTTTCTTAAAAACTAGTTTACAAAGAAATTTTTTTTGTAACTACAAAATATTTTTTAATTGCAACACGTACCACATCGATCTCACGAACTTTATTTGTTATAGAGTGGCAGTATCCGTATCAGTTCTGTTCACACACTTGAAATGCTCTGGCCAATCTGCTGGCACTCATCACGCAACCCTGATTGGTTTAGTGTGCCACCTATCTGCGCGCTAGAGGCTCAAAGGCGACAGAGCTATAAGGGCGATCTTGAAGCGCGCATCAAACGCCACATCGCCAAAACGAATCAAGCTCCGGACTGGAGCATGTAAGATTCCCACAAATCAAGTTTTCGTAATGGATTTTGAGAGGTGACGGTGAATTTATTGACGTAAGTCAAAAGCAAAGTTCAATGCAGTTTTATATCTGAGATTCGCATACATCCGATCAGTACGTTATGCAGTACGGCAGTCTGAAAAGACCGTTTTCAGTTAAGCTGGAGGGCGTAGCCATGTTGGAAGGTTTCGAAACAGCATTCTTACTGAGCATGATATCTTAAAAATTACATTCCGTCCTTGTTCGAAACATGTTTTCTTTTCGTCATTGGCACAATGGTCACATGTGAAATAGTTTCGTTAAAAAAATTGTATTTCCCTCACACAACTCATTTGAAGCGCGTAGTCGGTGACACCATTAAAGGCGCGGTTCACCTGTTTTCAACGTATTTTTTTACTTTTATATTTGTACCAGATATTTTTTTCTTATTTAAGACATAAATTGTGATTAAATCTTCCTTTTAGGAATTTTTTGTATCTCTCATACATTTTGCGTAATGAGTCGTAAACATCAAAATCTGCACTTTACGGTTTTATTTACGCCACTGAAACCAACTGGCATACTAAACCGAAAATATTCACAGTGTATAACAATGTTGTAGACTATGATTTGACATATATAAAAACAAATAATAAAATAATATTGTATTTAGTAAAACAATTGCAGAATTTTGAAATGAAAATTTAAAAATTAAACAATTTTTAAAAAATACTAAAATAAACATTTTTTTGTATTATTGTTTTATATGTGTCAGATCACAGCCTACAACATTGTTATATAGTGTTGATTTTTTTTTCTATTTGGTATGTCAGTTGATTTTCGTGGCGTTTATAAAATCGTATAGTGAAAAATTTGACGTTTACGACTCATTACGCAAAAACTATGAGAGATACAAAAATTTCCTAAGAAGAAGATTTAATCACAATTTACGTCTTAAGTAAGAAAAAATCTCTGGTACAAATATATAAAAATAAAAAAAGACGTTGAAAACAGAGGTGACCGCGCCCTTAAGGCCGAAGGATGTACTTTTGGAAGGTACCAAGATAGACATTAACCGGAAGGGGAGTATCTGTGAATGGAGAAGAAAAAAAGTGACAAAATACGTAAACACGCGTCGCTTTTAGCCATTTTTCTCACAGAAAAATAAGTTACTGAATAGTTTTAACACAGATATGTATTCACAAAAGACACATCTACGTTATAATAGTTAAATTATTTGTTTAATAGGAGAATATGAATTTTAAAAAAAATTGCGATCCATTGCAATATTTCGCGGAAATTACAATTTTTTTTTTTTTTTATATAATTTTACTGGTATTTCATTACCAAAACTTCGACTATAGAAACAGAGATATGGCTTTTGTCTTTGCTTATAACAGCAAATCGTCCTGAAATTGTACTAATTTATTAACAAGCGACACTCCTTATGTGATGCGTTTTAATGTAACCGACAACAGCAGATTCGCTTGTCTTTTGTACTTGACACCGGAAAAAAAAAGCCTACTTCGCTTTTCGATAAACCGATTGTTAGAGCAATGCCTAAGTGCACAATGGCAGCTCTGCAAAAAATAATTTTGTCACAAAATTGTGACAATCATGATTGTATTTTATTAATCAGGCATAAGTTACTTACAATTTTGTTTCTGTAATCAAATGTGACACTGCATTTCCATTTTGCCATTGATGCGCTTTTATACAGCTTACTGCTCTTTTTTTTTTGTAGTTGAGAAAATGTATTAACCATAATTACAGTAAAACGGGCAAAACTAAAAATAAAATGGAAATGGATAAGATTTAATAACAACGTAAAGATAAGCTTTAATTTCACAATATTTGTTTAACACACATGAAATTACCACGTATATTTTCCTACACTAAAAACAACGCTAACTTCGAAGAACTGACAATTTATCTTCTCAGAGAGTGTACACTTATATGGCAAGGTATATAACCGGGTATTTTACGGGCAAAAAAATAGTTTCTTCCCGACGTCGAGAATTGCGCAATTCTAGACGAGGAAAACTTGCTCTACAAGACCAACCCACCGGCTGTAAAACGGTCTTAACTGCGTGAAATGAAGTCCGCTTTGAAAGAGAAACAATGTTTTAAATAATTTGCCCTAGGGAGAAAATTCCAATTTACCTTACAAACCACGACTTCTTTCTGCGTGCCAATTCCCTGAGTAATTTCAAGTGCTGAGACCGAAGTCACATACACAACCACACTTTACGTACGTACGTGATGTTTTTGGGATTGTATGTACAACACAATTGAATAAATAAATATATATAGGCCCTATATAATATGCAAGTACAAAATGTCTGCTGTAAAAATGACACCATTATAATTTTGGAATGAACTATATAAAATAATTTACGACAAACACGTTAAAAATTAAATTTAATCTTATGTTATTAAGGTTTCCTTTAAGCTGGATTCACAACCACCACTTAGCGTAAGTGAGTAAGGAGTTGACCAAATTAGCCACGTACTTACGCACGCAACTTGGTGGTGTGAATGCCTGCATGCTCACTTAGGTTTTACACTTTCATACGTACATACACTAAGTATTTTTTGTGAATCCAGCTTAAGCCACTGGACATATATAGGTAAATTTACTTGACGAGTGTAAGGTAATATTCACTAACTTGCACGCACAGTAAAAAAAAAAATTGTACATTTACAACGAAAATCTTGTAATCTATTATCAGAACGTAATAAGTCAGGTAATGAAAGTAAGATGTCAGAAACCTTTTAAAGTGGTTACAAATATCATACACACCTGTGCGAACTAGTAAAATAAACGGTAATGAGCACATTTTTCGATTTGAAACAAAATAAACCTAGGAGACCTGACAAATTTTACAAAACACTTCGTAATTTTACAAAAAAATTTTTTGGAAACTAATTTCCAAACATTTTTTTTTGGTACACTACAAACAAGTGTTGTAAACTTTACCAGACATTAGCTGTAAATATACAAAATTTATTTGTATATTTACATAAATATTTATAAATAAACAAAGAAGTTTGTAAAAATATAAGTTTTCTGTAAATTTTACAAAAAGTCTTTGTAGTGTTAACAAAAACGTTTTTAGAAACTGGCTTCCAAAAAAACTTTTTTACTGTGTGGAAAATCAGTGACATTCCATTCCAGCAAGGTGAAATTACGGTACAACATGCGCAAAACTTTTTACACAGCAAAAACATTTTTCTTTGAGTACGTTTAGCTTGCTGTAAAGAAATCTTGCCTTCCAAGCACGAAACAATTTGAAAAGTTTATATTTGGCGTTATATTTTTTTCTTTAAGAAGTATTCTATGAAAGTAAAATCAGTTTATTCGTAGGAAAGACAATTTTTTAAACATAAAACTTGAATTGAAAATACTGTAGATAACTTCACCATAAAAATTTATATTAAACTATATTAATAGAAACACCATTTTTGTTACCATTATTGAAAACTTTGAAAATAATTGCCTTTGCGGCAAAGTTACTTTGTAGTGGTATATATTTAAACAAATTTTTCTTTGTGTCAATAAAATTTTTGTTGTGGCATAGAAAGTATTTTAAGTATGTGTGCTGCCACTTTCACTGAAAACTTCAAAACGAAACGAGATCCTACTTGACGAGACGCGCTGATTAGAACGCAACGTACTTTTGGCAAGTAACATTCTTCAAAAAACCTCACTGCTGTAGTGGTTAGCATGCTAGGTCACATACTAGGTGCAACGGTTCGGTTCCAGCTTCGCCGTACATGGTTACATCAATAATTTGGTGATGCCATTAATGCGTCCAAATTGTCTCTCAGTTATTGATATGTACTTTTACCTTACTGTGTGAGATATATTCCTTTAATTTAAAGGAAATTTATTGTGCATTCGTCAGGTAATTTTATATCGCATGTAATTTTAATATAATTTCCTTGTTAGTAAGGAAAATTTGCCTCTTACTTACTCTCCTATGTACGTTAGTCGTATTCGGGGTAATTTAAATTGCCATTCATTAGAATTAATTTGAATGTTACATTACCAACTTTCAACAGCAATAAAGGTGTAAACATTGAATAAAATGATGTAAACAATATAATTTGAATTTCGTCAACTACACTAGAAAAAAAACACTATATAAAAGTGAAAGTTTTCGAATAAACCTCCCCGTACGTAGAATTGATTATTTGATAAATATACAAACATGTTATAATATTTTTCGATGGTTTCTGGAACAGTTAGAGGCTTTTGTCAAGAACTTATCTGTAAGACAATAAGGAATAATAGTGCTCTATTATTCAGGTAATGAACACACGTTTTCATTATTTTCGGTGGATTGAACAGCATCTGTACAAAGTCAAGCTTAAACAAGGTTCGATGTATGCATGCATATTTATATTTAATACATAATAATTAGCTATAATTATATTAAAATGTAGTTAATTTAAATGGTATAAAACGTTTGAATGATTAAGCCAAATGTAGCAAAAATTTCCTTCAACACTATATGTACAATTCATTAGAAATTTTATATGAGAATAGACCAGTCTTTACTAGCACATGAATAACAGTAACTGAAAATTCACACATTTATTTATTTTTCTTCAAGGCATATTTATCTAACACACAAAATCTAAAACTTACATGGCAGCGTTCCTGAATATTTAGATCCAGAAATAATAACGTATAATTAGAAACATTTTTTTAATTTTTTGTTATCGCCGAAAATATATTTTATACAAATACAAACTATTTGAGACGGTATACGAAATAACTTGATCTCCGTGTAAACAGTGGTCATCAATTCAATCGCACTTGTATGCACAACTAACATATTGTACTAGATTTATATTATATTGCGACGTGATGTTGTATTCACTTGCTCTCTTTGCAGAATCAACTTTGTAACCAAATTACAAAGAAAGGTGTTCAATGCATTTAAAATAAAACTACAAAAAATAGTACGCATTTTCGAATGTTATTTGATACGGACGACAATTGCAGTGATATATTTTAATAAAACAGTCAAATATTTACTCTTAAATCGTTTACGAAGGCAGAGGCAATGAAGATCTGCATTCACACTTTATTATGTTATATTTTTGTTTCTATATTTCATGGGAAGTTTAATAATTTTGTTATAAGTCTTAAGTAACATAACTAAGCCCAGAAAAAGATATTCAAGAGACAGAAAACATTCTTATTGCGGCTAGTTTTCGGAATTTTAAAATAGGGTTGGTGAGCATAAATAATTGGCACTACTCACTTATCTAACCAGTTACGAAAAATCACAATAGCTAAAGTGTCTTTATGAAGCGCAATTAATATACTGTACACTCAGGCTTTTTGTAAAACAAATACAATCGAATACGACTATTACTTAAACATGTGAAACAAATCTCTGCAGCTACAAAACAACGCGTGGTATCTCTTTAATAGTCAACAAACAACAACGTAACTCAAACGAGTGCGCTCCATTGTTGAAAAGGCATCGTAATAAATCATTCACTTTGTTACAAGAGTAAACCTAGAACAAAAATAAAAAAAATCCTCAGTAGACGTTCATAAGCTCCCTCACTGAACTTATAGTAACATTCCATGAAGATTAAGATCGCTTGGTCACTCCCGTCCAGCTAGATGCACATGTGGCTTCATAGTCAGTGATCTGATGTTTCAACACGTAAGAGGGTGTGGTACATTATTCAACGCTAAAAGCATCACTCTATAACTGTAGGTTTCTTAAAGCCAATTTGCGAAAATTGTACAATAGCAATCCTAGACAATAGTTTAAGCCAACGTTTTAAAACAAAATGGTTTCCAGTGTTACGAACTTCAAAGGCACAATCTCTGACGCCGGAACCTCCTGCATTTAATTTCGGTGCAAGAAATCACGCGTAACAAATTAGTAATTCTGGATAAATATTTACTCATAAAATTGGAAAATACCATTATCTAGGATTGTCATTGAGTATTTAATCCACATTGGCTTCGAAAAAAGCGTAGAAATCAATTTATGTTTTCAGCGTTTATTTATCTACAATGCACTCTTCAGGCCGCAGCCCACCTGCGCCTTAGAGGCTCAGAAATCACGGAGACATAAGGGTGACCTTGAAGCGCGCATCAAATGCCGCATCGCCCCTACGAACCGAGCTCTGAAATAGCGTGCACGGTTCCATCCTAACAGTTTTTACTATGGGACACAAAGCGGTGAACATATAATTTTATTGGTGGAAAGAGACGAAACAAAACACAGTAGTTTTCCAGACAGACTGTGTTTGTTTCGTCTGTTCATTGTGTCGTTTGTCTTTTCTGTATATGTCTGATATCTGTTGTGTTTTGTCTCGTGTCTTTGTTGTGTCTTTCTGTTATTTTTCTGTTCGTGTCTGATATCTACTATGTTTTTTGTTTCGTCTCATCGTTGTGTCGCGTGTTACTTGGTTTTTTTATTTTATTTGTTATTACTTTCATTTATTAGCCTATCTGTTTGTTCCTTGTTTTTATTGGACCAGATTCCATTTTGGAATTTCATGTTGTGTATGTATCTTGCTGACTAAAGCATACTCTGCTTATTTTATGGTTTTCTTTTAATTGTTTAGTTTTCTTTGACAGTCATTCAATTTGCAATGGAGTACGTCCAAGAAACTGAATCCAGTCATGCACTCCCATTGCACAGTTCTTTCAAAGATCAAATTAAGTTTATATAAGTTATAGTAAATAATGTTTTACCTGGTGCAGTTTATTGGTACATTGTTTCTATATTTCCTATTAATTCTAAACACGCTCCACTTCAAATATGTTTAAATGGCCTTCGGTTATATTCCACACAGCAATGAAGGCTTCAAATTCATCGAAAAAATGCGACTGGCTAAACAGTACTGTAATAATTAAATTGTGAATTAATTTTGCACAAGGCTCTTGGTGGTGCACAATTTCTACTGTTATGTTATATGTCCTGTGCTTAAGATTTTTAAAATAATAACTAACCCAAACTCGTGGCTCTGCCTATCAATAAAACAGAAAACGTATGACATTCTACGACATCGTTCGTGCACTACGAAAAGTTTGATGGCTCGCAAAATTTTAACGAAAGAAGTCTTCAGTCTATTCTATGCGTATGAGTAATTTTTTGTCCGAATACTGTCGAATGATATGTCCTGATATCCAGGACGTTGGTCCCGAAAAAATGCATTATTTTATTTGTGCCAAACACAGTTTTACTTTTACGTATCAGATAAAATTTACTTTTCCCTAATTAAAAAAATAGGCCCCACAATTTTTGCATAATCACTTCTCACAAAAGTCGCAAAATTGCCGTTGCGATGTAGGAAAAATTAAAAAAAAAAAAAAAAACAATTACCTGGCAGAAACAAGATAATTCATATTGATATAGGTTGTTCACTTTAAACTAAGCATTCTTCAACATTTCTAATAACAGAGAAAACTGTATTTTATAGGTGTCAAAGGTGATTAGTAGTCAGTGTGGTGAAACGTTTGTGCTGATTTAAGATTTCCGATAGTTTTCGTAATAAAATAGTAAAGATGAATGCACAACAGCTGAAAGAAAACTTTATGCATTGCTCACTTTATCGTGAAATGCTATAAGGTATTTCAAGCCCACCTTAGGGATAAAAAACGTATACACTTTTCTATTTTAGAAAATTGTATAAATATGAGTAAATTTTTGCACGACTTTGAGTTACGGCTGTCACGGAAATTTTTAGTACAATTTTTGTCAAACACGTCATAAAATGCATGGTTACACTGATTTTCAGTTCCTATAATATTGATGATCTTATTTTTTTGTCACACCACAAAACTACCATTTTGTCAATTTTATTGATGAGTGCTTATGCAAAACCTGTGGGGCCTTATTTTTTTTATTTGTCATCTGGTGTGTAAACGTTGAACGATGTTTTGCACCAACATAAATAAAGACATTATTACGGACCCAACACATTTAACTCTACGCATAACCTCTAGCCACAAAATACCAGTCATAAACATGAATATTTATAGTTTAAACAATAATTCTTAAAAAATTAAATTTTCTTGAGAACTGGCTCATGTGAATATTCGTGAGTAAAAAGCAAAGTTATAATTAGATTGTGTTGATACGTAAGGCACGTGATCTACAATGTGGTTGTCCACAAAGTTGAAAAGCAAAAGTTGATGTTTCATTAAAACAAAACAGCAAATGTTGTGTAAACAGCTTAATTTTCCAGTTTTCCATGTTTCTCTTCCAGGAAACACATTTGATGGCGCTAATCCGACAGTTCGGTTGACGAGTTGTTTTCCAAGACAACCGTCTTCAAACAAGGTTCTCACAAATTTCCTTCCATGCATCTTTCGTAGAAGAGAAGCTTCTGGAAAAAATTAAGTGACAAGCAGTATATTCTTACAGCCATAATTGGGGTGGGCGGATACTTTGGAAATTAAATATGCTTACCTACTTCCACGAAAAATTTCAACGGCGTTTTAAAATATTCCTGTCCTGAAATGCGTGGAAGCAAAACATCTTGCAGCAGCGAAAATTGCTAGATTAACACTTAAAAATTTGTAAATAACTGAACGGAAGATGCTACGTTCTTAAAATTGTTCCTACCCATTGTGCTGTAATGATGCAATACTTATGAATCCAAGAAGAATAAAAATTCTGGTAAATATCCAGAGTGTTATTGACGATACTCTATTAGCGACTATAAAATAAAGAGTTACCTTTTGCGTAGCCACACAATTTAAGTAATTTTTTAAAATATATGTCCAATGCATGTACCGTATATGACTTATCGCCTCGAAAAATTAACCATACACACTAATTTATTAATATTCTTTTGGAAACAGTCTTGTAGAGTATATCGAGTATTAAAACTGATTTGTTTCTAAATAAATAACTTATTCGTAATACATTTGTATGGCTGTTGTGTAAACTTTGCGTATTTTCTGTTTTAGACTATCGAATTAATGTTATTTATTAAAAACAATATTCACTAATCTTGTCAAAATTAAGAACAATAATGCTTTGTGCTTCCTTGGGTGTTAATTGGCATGAACATATTTAAAATATAATCTCTTGGATAACTACACAAAACTACGTATGGTAAAAACCCCAATCTAGTAAACGTATAAATAAAATAATCTAACTTAACGGTTCAGAATATTTATAACATACCGACTCTTTCCTTTTACTTTGTCGTTAAGGGATCCTAGGATAAATTTTAGAACAAATAGCATGTTTAATTTTATATTTCTTCCAAACTAGATGGTTAAAAATGACAGCATGCCTTGGAAATTAATTTATTACCAATAAATGATCACCCCCTGAAATGCTCCTGTAATCCGTAGTTTAACTTAAGTACATGTATGATGAAACATATCTCAGAAACGAGCATGAACTTCTTATGGCTTTGATGTCATAGATATTGTATCATATTTTATTGGCTTCAAACAGCAGTAGCACTGCGTGCTCGCATTTTTTCGGACTAGAGTGAAGTTATACTTTTAAAAAAAATTTTATTCGCTTCGCGTATTTTACTGACACTATCTCTAAGGACATTTTTATCAAATAAAATCTTCATATCTTATAATTTTTGCATAATGGTACATCAAAGTCAAAGTTGTATTGTACTTAAAGACCTATAGTAAGACTTACTTAAACGTGAATTATCATTCGTGGAAGTGTTTTAGTACTAAACTAGATATGAAATTTACGAAAATCTATTTTATCTTCACATCTTCAAAAGGAAAATACATTATAAATAACTGGATGTTTGACTAAGTTCTTCATGACATCAGTATTCTTCATTAAAAGTTTTATTTGTGTAGGTAAGTTAGGTTACGCTATGTGTAAGTAAAGTAAATAGTATAGGTTAGACTTCATATATCATTATTAGAAATCTGCAAGTTAAGCGTTATTATTTGATGACACTACAATTCACTAATCAGGACATATCAGTGCACAACCCGTGATTACATTGGCCAGAGTGTCTATATTATGTCATTTACATGTGTGACAGCTTTACAGGAGATTCGTCAACATAACATAAAACTTATCATTGGAAGCACTGTGCATGACAGACTTCGATAATGTCGAACAACGGGAAGCGTCGAATGAGACTGCATCAGTTTGAATTCTCTTACACTAGTAGAAAAGAATAGCACATTTCTAGTAATTATAAAAATTAACTATATACATAATTTTTGGTGGAAGTTTCATCAGAATTGGTGTCTCCGAAATTCAGCAGTATTCATTTGAAATATGATATATAGAATTCTGTGCCAAACACTTTCAAAACTGAATATCATAATCTAAGCCTTCTTCAAAAATATATTGCAGCCACAAATCTGGCGGGACTCGTCTCTAAATAAGAAAATTCAGACACGATTATTAAGACAAATTTATACAAATTAAGAAATGCTTAAAAACAATTCCAGCTTCCATTCCTGAGTATATTACGAGCATTCGACCTTATTACTGTGCTAAAATTTTCGAAAATGTTTTAATAATACAGCCAGTTTTAAAACACAACAACAAAGTCTTGAATTTACTTCGTAGGAAATCACAGGCCGTAATGAATAGCCCAGGAAAGTTTGAATCCAAAATTGTCCACCATAAGCCGTAAAGAGAATCGCTTAAGACAATTTAAAACTCCTCAAGGAACTGGTTCCGGCGAACTCGGACCGCTGAACTGCAGGCTAGTAAAAAAATAACCGCAACTGCAGAATTATTCCATCCAGAGAGAAGCAGAGAAAAACGGGAGGACTCGAAGGGTGGAGGGTGGACTGCCGGGAAAATGTAAAATAATAATAGTAATATGAACACAGGGTTATTGGGCGCATGTTAAAAAGAATTTGCATGGCTGGCGGGTATTTCCGATTAGGAAAAAGTGTTGATTGCAGGTTAAAATTGCGTGCATTTGGAATACTCAAAGATACAATTTTCACTGGTTTCCGTCACTGATAAATGCTACCGCCAGGAACTTCAAATTTAATGCACCGACGGTTCCTTAAATGGCAACTTGTACCAACAAGATAGCTATACGGGCTATCGTAATACCGGCACTAAACCTGCAAGCCGACACCAAGAGAAAAATGATTAAACTGATTGTTTGAACTGATACAATATACGCAACTTGTGATGCAACTGATTATTCTCGTTGTAACAATGCTAAATGTACGACGTTTAATAGTTTTGTTTTGAGTACCGACAAACTGAAAATTCGTTCTACATTCTACTAAAAAACTCTTGGATAATTTGTTGCAAAAATATCTAGTTAACAATGACATGTTTCTGTAAAGCGTGCAATTTTAAAAAGAAAACATTTTTAAAACTACAATTAATTCTTTCAGCAACTGGGTTCTCGAGGATTTTCTTCGTAAGAGTACGAAGTTTATATAAAGTGTAAAAATAAAATTAAACATGATCATCGCAAGTAAACATTTCCAAGTTATGTTGTAAAAACCAGTATAAACATTAACTAGAATTTTTACTGAATGCAGCTCTGAAAAATCAGAGACAACAGGTTTGTAGTGAAGAAATCGTCTGTAGGATGGAACTTCTGCAGCGCATATTGTCGCACTTAACGACACGTTGCGTTGTAATGCGCTAGCTTACTAAAATATTCACACTGCTCTTCATAAAGCGATTACGAAAATTAACCTGATACACAGGTAACAAGATTTCCTCGTTCGCGTGACCAAAGCTCGACTACCAGAGGTTAATCAGGTTGTTATCGAACGCATGCAAGCAATTATTCATGTTTCGAACGCAAACAAACTTCACTCAGATAATTTTTCAAACGGCTAGAGTTAAACGCGTACTCTTAACCGGGCTAACTGAAGTGAATTTTCGTTCACAGGCGTCATTAGACATGGACTTCATATACAAATTTGAAATTTTTGTACACTGCTTAATTACTTCATGACTGGATAACAATAAATCACGAAAAAAGAGACAAAAATTGTTAACGTTATAGCATACATAGTTAGGACATTATATGAAAAGTTAAATTTTCAAACAAATAAGGATAAAAAAAAAACAGCAAAAATAGTTCAAAAATTCAAATTATAGAGGGGGACATTTTCCTCTCCCTCTCTAACCCAAGCCAAAATTGTTAACTATACCCGTGGCAAGCTCTAGTGAACAGAACTAACTGGTGCCCACAGATAGAGGCACGATTATTAGAGACACTGGAAAATCGCGAAAAAGTTTAACATAGTCTCCAATAAACTGTATTATATTAGCCGTGACACGTGTGATCAGTTTTGGAACAAATCACACACGCTGTGTGTCCAAGCTGTGCAGTTCTAACTGGGCCTGTTGTAGAGGGAAAATATGCTACAAATAAACGATAGCCAATGTACATACAAAACATTCAGTGTTATACACATCACGTTGGAGCCTAGCAAACAGTCAACTATTCCCGCGATTTTCCAGTGTCTCTAACGATTATCTTTCATGTTTGTACGTTAGTGTAAGTTCAATATAGGTAGTCGAGTTCAATGCAAAGAATAATTTTATCAATGTTTTTGTAATGAAACTGCTAATTGTCAATAACAGTAATTACAATAATTACAAATTAGTAGAGATGATGGTATATCGCGAAAATGTTTTGTGCCAACATAGCCTTGAAAACACTGACACAACGTAGCTGTCTATAGACCAATAACGTGCATCAAATATTAAAATAGCGGTATTCTTATTGGCTTAGTCAAATAGGGCAGTAGCTTCGCGTACAAGGAAAAGCCAGTAATCTTTTGATAAGTTGAACGTACGTTGAA